>CM031862.1:27902668-28045308 GCA_018697195.1 Certhia americana | reverse complement strand
TTTTTTTTTCCCCAGAGAGGAAAGAAGGGCTCTTTGTTTTGCTTTTGTGCTTACTCAGAAGGGACAGCACTGGGGAGGGGTGGGGAGGGCGGGGAGAAGAGGGGACTTTGAGATAGTACATGAAAAGGAACATGAAATGTGCCCTAGGGTTTGCTCTACCTCCTCACCAACAAAAATTCATGCCTGGCTCAGGTTCCCCAGACTTTGTGTCTGAATACTTTCAGCAAGTTGAAAACAGCCTTGAGGAGCGTCAAGTGGGGTGGAGAGACTGTCACACAGAAACCACCATTTGATTAGTTTGGATACACAAGTGCCCTGAAACCTGCTGACTGTGAGCAAAGACATAAAAGTAAATTAAGATTTCTTCCCTGTTTAACTCTTGAAACCCATTGGTTTTCCTTTCCACACTTTAATTGGGAACAAACCAGCACACTGTTCTTTGAAATACCACTGAAATCAGCCCTCCTTTGTCCTCTACCCCTGTTTCTGGATGCAATACAACCAGTGAAACACTGGTACACCAAAGCAGCTGCCAGCTACATAGCAAATCACTTTCTTACAGACTTTGGGACTTAGAAACATATTTTTTTTTAAAGTGAATAAAGGAAAAGGCAGAAGTAATGTAAAGCAATGTAATGTATTGTATAAATTTCAGAGATTAAAGAAGTTCTTCTACAGTTAGGAAGCAGCAAAAAACTATCAGTGATAAAATTAGAGGAATATTCATAGTACTACTACTAATTAATGTGTGAAATATTCTGCAAAAAGCTTTTGAATTATGTATGATAGCTCATTGCTTAACTGGAGACAAAGAAACTTGGCTTTTAATTCTGGCAAAATCTTTATTATGCAGGCTTTTGGTAAATCACTCCCTTTTAGTTTACCCTTTAGTGTCAAGGGGGAGCAGAAAAGACAGAATTCAGATAAAGCCTCAGCTCTTGGCAGAGAGGTTGGAAGGAGCTGATCTTCCAATTGCCTTCCAGCCCAAACTACTCAATGACGAGATGAGGCAACACCCCGACACATATTTCTCTCCCAGGAAGCAAAGTCACCTCCAAGTACCAGAGAGATGCTCAGGCCCAGCCCTCGTGTCCAGCCGCTGCCTTCACTGGCAGCAGAAGCTCCCGAGCAGTCGCTGGACAGGAGCAGCTGAAAGCACATGAAAGGAGTAAGGCTGGGACAGCACTTCAGCCATTCTGCAAACCTTGGGTTCCCTTCCCTGGCAGAACACAACTAGTGCACTTCAGGGCATTCCTTGCTTGACTTTGCAGCAGATCTGTTGAGTCCTGCAGGCCTGCATGTGTCTATTATCACATTTGTGCCACATACCACACATGGCTGGATCTATGACTTTTTATAAGAATAATGCCTTCTGGAGGCTGACCTGGAACAGAGACTAGACAGAGCAAAAGGATAAATCAGCTGTTTATTAAAAGGCCTCAATGGGCACACCTGGGCTGCACAAGAGCCTGGCTAGACTACACCCAAGATGCACCCAAAACGGTCACACAATGGACAACCAGCCACAAGGTCTCACACTTTTATAAGTTCTGGTCCATTAGCATATTGGAGTTAATTGTTCAGTTATAGCTTCAGGTTATGAAACTTCGATTTTCCTTGTTGTTTCTTCTCACCTCACTGTTGTTTTTGTTCTTGGGCCTGAAAGTTGTCTTTGGTACCAAACTAGAGAAGGAATTGTTTTGTCAATCTATTTTGTGCAGAGAGCTTAGTAGCACTAAATATGAAACCTAAACCTACCCACTAAAACGGCACAGAATCTAAAAATATAAAAGCTAAAACTTAAGGCATCAAGAATACCCTGTAAGGGAAGAATCAGCCACTAGCTACTCCAAAGTGTGTTTGTGTGGCAGGGGCAGTGATACATAATTTCTTAACTCCAGTGCTTCTGGGCTCCTCTTGGAACAGAAGGTGTGTTCATCGCACTGGCGTTGGTCACCATAGTTACTGGCTGCTGCGGGGAGGAATGCTGCTTCTGTCTCTGCAACTTTGGGGAAGTGAAATTAGGCATATTATAAGCCGAAAGAAATATGCGAAAGCGAGACAATTGAGGTTAGGCTGCGCTGGTTTGCAGCGATGTGTCTTGAATTACAACCGTCTTGCGGGTGATTCATGCGGCGGACCATTACTTGAAAACAAGGTGTTGGTGATTAACATTCATGGGCAGTAACAAAAGGCAGGAGCGAGCGTGTGAACAGGATGAGCTCGATGCTCCGCAGCCCCCGCGGCACAGCCCCCGCAGCCAGCGAAAGGATGATACGCTCAGCACAGGGGTGATGCACAGGGGTGATGTGCTCAGAGCAGAGTGATGTGCTCAGAGCAGCCCATTTTACTAGCCCGTCTTTAAAGGATTCTCGTCCCCGTTAACCCCATCTGCTGCTTTAGGGAGTGCCTTCCGTGCCACCGCAGGACAGGCGGGCAGAGCAATGGGGCAGGCTGGGGAGAGGGAAGAGTGTGCTGCTGTGGACTGCCCAGAGGTGCCGACAAATGCAGGCAGTGCTGCTGCCTCTCTTGGCGAAAATGGAAATATTCAGAGCCTGACATTCGGACTAGCTTTTTCTCAGCGTAATCCTCTTCCTTCTCTGGAGCTGTGTGCTCTGAGCGAGCCTGGTGCTCAGTCCCAGGAAACCACGCAGAGCTTTCATGTGCGAGCCAAACACAGCATCAGCAAGGTCCTTCCCACCGTCCGCTGCTCTAATAACCCCTCCTTGCTGCTCTGTACCTTCCAGCCTAAACTCTGGCTGCTGCCTGCAGGGTTAATCGTTGCCTGAGTTGTTCTACAGACAAGCAAGTGGGTGTCTGGTCAGAGGTTCCCAGCAGCCAGGCCACCAGGCAGGGAATGGCTTTGCCTTTGTGCAGCCAGCCACCGGCCAGGCACTGCTTCATATGCGTTCAATCTCCCGTGGGCAAGTCTCCTAGCTGGTATCAGTGCTGAAGCAGAAGTGTATCTGCAGCTCTTTCTCTTCCCTAGTGACGTTTGGATCTAACAGTGCTATCTTTCACTATTTTAGGAGGGAAAATCCTTTAACTGCTGCTCCTCTTACTCTGCCACTACTGTTTTACCAGCCTTGTAGCCAGCTCAAGAGACATCTGAGCAACCAGAGCCCGCTTCAGGCTATGGAAAGGCAAGAGAAAGAAAACCTGGCTTTCTGAAGTGGGATTTTTTTTATTAATTTGAACTTCATGTTTGAATGGCAGGAAGAAAATTCTAAGAAGAATTAAAACTAAGTCAGGAGTGCCCATCTCCTGTGGATTTGGGATCACAGTGACTATATTTTTCCCTGGCTGGGAAAAGAGTGACCATTTGCTTTAATTAACTTCAGCTAAAAGATACTCTTATATGGAATTTCTGTCTTTTGGAAGTAACAGTTTAATTAATACCTTGAAGTCTTATCTGGTAAAATCTAGCAAAACTAGTTCATTTTTGCTGCTTCTTTAGGGATAAATGAATATTTTGTACAGCACAAATACTAAAGATTGTATAAGATCACAATAACAAGCTGCTCCAGGTTATCAGGCTCCTCTTTTGGTATTCCCCAAAGCACCTCACTGAGTCTGGGTCTGCTTCACTCCTATTGACAAAGTGCCTCCACAGAGTAACCAATTTCTATCAGTACCTTGAGCAGAAATTCAAGGGGCTTTGCTGTACTGTACAACTGGAATGCTCAGTGTGTATCACCAGAGCTTTTTGGAATTAGTTTCAGCTAAAATTACACACAAAATGATAAGCTCTTTTCTTCCCAAATTCAAACACTTTGAAAGCTAAGGTAAATATTTCTGGATAAAGAAAAGAATGATGAAACCTCCAGGGACACTGGCACCAAGATATATGGCTGGAAAAAAAAAGAAACTGCCTTGCTCCTGATGATGCAGAACATGGGGGTTTGCTTCAGTTTTTGACATTACTGTGCTGACAGGAGGGAAAGTAACCAAATTTCTCTTCTCTCATTCATGTCATTTTTTTTTCCACAATTAAAAAGGCTTTCTGAGAAAACAAAAATACATTTAGCAATATAATAATTATCTATAAATTTAAAGGGTAATGAATTAGGAAATTCTCAATACTTGAAATCACATTTTTTCCTCTTTTTAGCTTCTAACATCTCCTTAGAAGTTTTGACTTCAGTCAAGTTCAAATGCACATGAATGAAAAAGAAAGAATAAGCAGAACTTCAAACTCTAAAAGGTAAAATTATGTTAAAAAGTTAAGTACAAAAAATGAATGCAACCTCATTGAGATTTTTTTTTTTTTGAGAGTAGACTATAGTATCAGTTGGGTCTGAAGGCAGTGCTGCACTGAGATGGGGGTGATGGAGGAACTAGTCCTAGTGGTGCTGCTCAGGGCACAGGCAGCTGTTGTGCTCACAGAGAAGCCCAGAGCAGATGTGAGCAGACAGAGAAGTCACCCTTGGCATTCAGTGTGAGACAAGGAAGGAAGCCTTAAATGCACTCCTTGCTTGAAGCTGCAGCTCTGTAACTTCAGGAGAAGCTGGTGTGGGTTTGGCAGTGAAGATTATTTTCTGTACATGTATCTTTCTATTCTTTTTGGTTTTGGCAAAAACAAGCAAAGAATACTTGTTTGTTTGCTGCTAAGCTATTGTAATTTGTCTCTAGGAACTGGAAAGTTACCAGAAACTTGTGTGTACATTCCAAATGTACACAAAACAGAATCTTTCTTCTAAGACCTAAACAATTAAAGGCTCATCATTTTATTGCCAGTTGCTCTAGAATCATTCTAGTGCACAGTGTTAAGACAGCTCTGAAACCATTTAAGCAGTCATAATGCAGAAACTGCAGAAGGCCACAGCACTGTGGCAGCTCCACCTTCAGCCTCAATGATTGGGACACCTTCTGCTGCTCCTGCAGGTCTGTCAAACATCTCTGATCAATTTCTGTAACTTAATTATATCAACTTGATAGTGTTTAATGAGGCTATTTAATGTTATCTAATGATTTTTCACTAATATTTTCTCCAAAGTGTCTAGATCAATGATCAAAATACACGCTTAGAATTTTGTTGGCAACTGACGTTTTGTAGTTCCCCTGTAAGAGCTGATAGTTATCTTTTAGAAGTACCTGTCTGTCCTCTATGCTACAGCATAGGGTGAAACTGCAGGAAAACTCCAAACCCTTTAGTTTCTGGAATGGAATGCTTAACCTAAACCTGGGAATTTTTTAAATTCAAATCTCTAATGTGTAGTAGTAAACAGGAAAATTATACACATGGCAAAAGAGAGGGCAATGCAGCCATGCCTTTTGTTAGCATCTAGTTTCAATGTAGGATTGATATCCATAATTTTAATCAGTGTATGACATTGCTACAATAGCAATATCTGGAATATGAAATTTGTTCTTTAGCAGTTTTTGTAATATTTCAGTGTTTTCATGCCTGTTTCTATCCCCAGAATGTAGCGCAAGTGCTACCTTGAAGGACCTGTGCAGTTCAAGGCCTTCTGCTGCTCCTGCGTTCTCCTCCTTCCTCTCCTCATTGTCTTGCCACTTTGGTTTTCCATTTTGTTCATTCTTTCTCACCAGTAATTCATGCCTTCACTCAACCCAAACCAGTGTTGACAATAAGAAAATAATATAGCTGTTCTTATGACCCTGAGAAGATGTTCTGCAGGACAACTGGTTTCCCAACCCTTTTGTGTGGTTGGTGTCTGCAGTGGCTTTTGTCTTGTCTGTTTGGCTGTGAGCTCTTCAGAACTCACACTAGCTCTTACTCTGTGCTGCACAGTGATTTTTGCATAACAGGGCCCTAGACTCATCGTGTCCCTGGGCATAACTGTAATGTATATAATAAACAAAATAACTTATCCACTGTCTTCCACTTGGCAGAGCTTTCTTTTTCACTGTCACATCACCATTCGTAATACATGAAGATAAATCTGAGTGAAGAATGTGTTCTTTACTACCTTTAAATCCTTCTCTGTAAAAAAAGTAGCCAGATGGGATATTCCAAATGTACACAATAAACTGTGTTCACAGGAGGCTTCACTGGGACTGTTTCAAGTAGAATAACCCTCAGTTCAGGACTCTCCTTCTTTTCTCAGCACCAGTGATTAGAAGGATCATTCTTTCTACCATGTCTTTTGGTCTTAAACTTCTTACCCTTAATATGGCATCATTACAGCTCTCATGGATAAACATGTATTCTTTCCCCTTAGTACGGGGAACACTGGGAATGTGACCCTACTGTTGTATAAAACAAGAATTGTGTCATAGAGGGATTCATCCTACAGAGGTGCGTCTAGTACAGCCTAGGGTCTAACTATATGCCATAAGAAAGTAGCAGCCTTTGAAATTTATTGTCAGGGGGCCTGAAAAATGTCCCAGAGGTGCTTTTCCTTTTTGGCTTGTATCTCTTTTCTCCCTGTCAGCTGTGTTGGCCACAGTTATTTACAAATCTTTAGGGAGATGTCAGCAATAAAGGCAATAATAGAGCTGATTCAGTTTTTAGGTATTAGCCAAGATCTGCTAACACATCTCTTGATGATACTCAGCATTTGCCTTGATGAATGTGACAACATTTAACCTGGAAAGACTTCAAAACAATGCAGCTATTTCCAGAGGGATTTAATGTAACTGGACCACAATCATCTTCAAAATTATCTTGTTTTGCCTTTGGCAAAGGTCTATTCTCACTTTTTAAACAATAAGTGGTATTGCCTAAGGACAACCACATCCAGGAATCCTGCCTTGGAAATGGTGTCAGTGTGACTTCCAAGATTTTTTCTCTCTTTTTTACAATTTTTATAAGGAGTGGAATTTCAGGGAGAAGAATTGGTTGCACATACTCTGAATAATAAATTCTCATACCGTGTACATACCAGCGCTGTATTGCGAGGGTTAAACACCATAGGAAGTGGTGATCAGCACATGGAAATATAATACTGGAAAGAAATTCAGCTTTCACACTGTGTTTATTCTCCTCTTGGGGCTCGAGTGCTCTGCGAAATGAGGTCTCTGAGCCAGCCCCAGCAGCCACCCAAGGCATTTACTGCTTGGGTTTGCAGTGAGTTCCGACAAACGTGAGGCAGAGATCGGATGCAGAGCCAAACTGGGCACCAGCTCTGCCAGCTGCTTGGGAAGGAGCTGAGGACAAAGTCCAGGCCAAGCAGGAAAAGTCCAACTTTTTGCCAGTTCCCATTGTTTTGTATATAAGAGGTTCTGCTGCTGATCCCTGCAAGGCAGTAATCACATGCACTCCCAACATGAAGCAAGGTAATCAACTGACAAAGTGAAATAATCTGAGAAACCATTAGCTTTCTAATGACTCTTGGAAGTCTCATTAAAATTGGTCACTTACTGATTGTTCACATTACTGGAAATTTGAGCAAAACGTTGTGGGCTTTTTCCATGGCTGAAAAGTTAGGACAATTTTCTCTATTCTAAAACCAAAATTAAAAATGAAGAATAATGGATTTTTCTCAAGAGGCTTTAAGAGCTCCATTTGCAACCATGCCCTTTATTATTATAGTTATCCCAGTATAAATATTAACTTTTCTCTCTCAGTTCCTCCATTCCAAAACATTTCCTCTTCAAACCAAATCATGTCTAAGTGTAAGGTTTATTATTCATGCTTTTCTTGACCAAGGAACTTGGCCATTCCCTGAGTTTTCAGTTCATGCTCCCTGATCAGACTGTCTCCTGCTAATTACTTTTTCTGCTTAATCATCACTAGCCAGTTTTGCTGCCTGATATAAACTCCCTTCATGGCTGTCAAATACTGAGGGAAAGTGAATAAGAGAGGGCCCCATCAAGGAGAGAGAAAACCATTAGTGCAATACAGAGTTTACAAGTTTTGTGTTTTCCTCAGAACTTAGGGAATCTCAACTCTTCTCTGGTTTAGACCTAACTCCTCAATGATTATATTAGGATTGAATTAGGAAACTTTTTTAATAGACATTTTTGTCTCTTTGTTCTCATGAGCACCTTTGTAAGTGCTCAAAACCTGTTTTCCCAGAGTGGAGGAGGAAGGTCCATGATATTAGAAACTAGGGCAGTTCTAGCCCCACATGGGAGCTAGAGTAGTGAGGGGGACTCTCAGAAGAGTCTACTTTGAAATTTGGTAGCTAGATAAACAAATTGATGTATGTTTTCCTGGGTAGCTGAAAAGACCTCTCAGTTTAATGCTTCAGTACATTAACTGTCAACACATCAATAATCAACTTAACGGGTATATTTGTAATATTCTTAAAAATAATGGACATGCTTCCCAATTTTCACTATCATGTTTTTTATTTGTTTGATAATGGAGTGGAAAATTTTTGTGAGCCTGGAAAACACACTCTAATTTTCTAGAAATGCAGAGAATTATTTCTGTCCTTTTATACCATGCAGCACTGAGTGCTGGCATCCAGTTGACTTCCCCAGCTGTTAGACGAAATTTCACTTACTTATCTGTGTTGTCTGGCCCCAAGCAGTTCTGTGGTTTGTTTTTGATAGTGTCCGTCAAACTGAACCCATACTCCCAGGCAGCAAATGAAGCTTGATTTGTGCCAAATACATTGTACATTTACAGGTAGTGAGTGGTTGTCAATGCATGTTAATAATAGGGAATTGGTTGTTAGGGAGTAGGAATTTAATAATGCCTGGAAACTATCTGCTAGCAATAATGCTGGAAATAAATAACTACCTGAACTGCCTCTCCAGACAAGAACTGTCTGGCATGGTTTGCTAGAACTTTGCTACTGGGACTATAGAAATTGAAATATTCTGTGTTTTGTGATATACACAGCCTGTCTGCACATGCTATACCTGGTAGGGCCAGTGGACTGCAATTCCTTCAATGGCTGTAATACTGAAAATTGGTGTATAGCTATCTGCCCTCATGGATAAATACCACAAGATTTGTGACACAAACCGTACCAAAACATGTGTTCCATAGCCTGGCTCATGTACCATTCCCATGACACACTCAGACTAAACTCTGCTTTTTCTATATACTCCAAATAATGCCTGAGTTTGCTGAATTGTTCTTTGGCAAACAGTGCTACTACAGCCTGTGATGAGTGGTATCTCCTTGCCCACATGCATTCATTCCAGAAGGAGCAATGCAGTGTAGTAAGTTTTGTTAATGCAACCTGAACCTTTAGACAGTCTGGAGGCTTTATATTAAAACAGTCTTTTTTTACTACAGTAATGAAGTGTAGTCACTGACTATTTTATCTCTACATGTAGTGTCAAATTTAATAAAAATGCAATGATTTCAGACGGGAAGCTTCCCCAGAAATCTGATTCAATATTCAGATAATCACATCCTGTCGTGTTTCATTGTCAAGTGACAACTGAAATCCTTGGTCTTGCTCCTAAACCACAAAAAGATACAGACTGGATTTGGGATTCCAGCTAGCCGGGGAAGCACAGGTGTTGCCCTTGTTATGACAGACTTGCTGCTACTGTGCCCTCTTCAAAACAGTTCCAAATACCTTCTGAGGATGTCTTGATAAGAGCGACTGGGGAAAACCTGCACCAGGCAGGGAGTTAAAGGATTCTCTTTGAGGGCTTTGTTGTGTATCTGGAATAAGGATTCTTTCTAGCATTTTGTTTTTCTGTACTCTGAGTATTACAGGGAAGAGAAATACAGGCTTTCAGTGATTTCAGACTGCAACTGAATAATGTTTTCTTATTCAGCTTGAGCTATCTTTGTCACTAAAAATACACTGTATGTAAGCATGGATATCAAAGTGACTGGATATTTACTGATATTTTATGGTGCAGCTTCAGTTACCAGGCTGAGAAAAAACTTGCAGAAATTACTGTGATACAAAGGTGGCCCTTGAATCTGAGCTACTTAAGCAAGCCCAGAGCCTTGATCAATGGAGGATTTTCCTTGCTGATAAGTGTAATGAAAGTACAGACTAGTCTTCCTAGGTCAAAACCCAGCCTTTTTAGTGAAAAAGAGAAATCCTATAATAATTCTACTACTGCAGTTTGCGTAAGAACTTTCCTTTGAAATGTGTTAGTTTAGTAGCCCACTAACAGTTTCTAAAGTACTTTATCTGAATTCTATTACTTTTTCTTCAAAGAAAGGTCTTGTTCTAGTTTTTGGTTTTTTTTCTTGCTACAGAATTTTTTAAAATTCTGTTTGTCCAGTTTTCATTGATCCAAAGCATAAAAATCCTCTTTATATTTCTTTCTAGAAGTTTTTTTTCCATTCTTTAAAAAAATCTTCAGGAGCTATGTATGCACTCAGATAACTCAGAAATAGATTCTCTTGGAACTTTTGTTTTGCCAAGAGCTTGCTCCTCAGTAGAGGAAGCGTGGCTTTGACTCAGCTGAAAAAAATGTGTCTCAGAAGTTGCAAAGTCAGTGTTTGAGCAGCTGCACGGGCAGCAGATGAGTTGCCACAAAATTAGCAGCAGGCTCCTGCAGAGTCCCTGTTGTGGATGGAGTCCACCAGTATGAGATAAAGAATTCTTGGGGCCTTCTCTCTGAAGTACACGTGATCACCTCTAAACTATAATTGAAACCTTTGGCCAAAATACAAGAGAGTAATACCAGAATACTAGAGTTTGTTTTTCCTTTGGATGTGTATTGTGAATCTCAGATTCTTAGCTTTTCCCTAGGTACTTCTTATAACCCACCACTGAAGGCAGGACAACAGACTTCTTTCTTCTTCTGCAACTGCTTGTTTTTATGTTGTATGACTGTCCCTGCTTCATTAGAAACTGCTGACATAAAAAGACAGTAATAAAATCATCTTACTGCAGAGTTTGTGGTAGATAGCACATTTGAAATACACATAATGGGAACTGGAGAAAGGAGAAAAATAGAAAAGCATTGCTAGCTAAATTCTGAACCTCAAAGCCACTTTAATTCAGGATCCTAGTTGAAGGCTTTGGCTTTATTTTGCATTTTTTGGAGTTGATATTTTGTCTCACTCTTGCATGTATCACAATGCCATTTTACCTTTTAAAACATTTTAGAGATATTCAGACATTTTTATCTAGTAGAATATAGTACAGCCAAGAACAACACTTGTGTACATTCACTTTCAGAGTTCCATTTTTCCCTGGGATTTTAAGGAAATGTAACATCTGAAAGTTGTTTGTTTATGTGCTGTGCAGACTATGGCCTTGACTTTCAAAAGCAGTTTTGAAAGCTTCTTTTCAGCAGCAGTTTTGAGGGCTGAGAGCATGTCAGTCAAACACACAAAGGCTGTAGCTTGTTCTGATTGCTTCTGAGTGCACCAGCCTTGCCTCTATGAGTCTGCAACTTGCCCTTCATACATGGGCTTTTTATCAAAAAGGTATATTTATCTGGAAACTAATCACAGGTTTTATTTTAATATGTGTATGGTGGGGAGCTGAGAAGAGGAACTGTAGCTTGTTGATACTGCCAGAGATTCAGAATAGAAACTACATGAGGTTGTTTCATCTCTGTCGCTATAGACAGAGACCTGGGGGAGAGGGAGTTGCAAGAGCAGCCACAATGGCCATGAAGCCAGAGAGCCTCCTCACACACGTGAGCTTGTGGCTCTTCCTGGACTGTGTCTACTCTGAGCTCTTGGTTCAGCCCTGGCAGTTCGTGTTCCTGAATTCTGATATCTTTACTTTCCACTCAACACCTGGCAGCCACTCAGCAACACTTCAAAGTGAAACTTTCTGATGGAACATGTTATTAATTTAATGCCAAGGTTAGTTGTCATTCCTCCAACATAAATGTGATAGAACCATGAATCTTGCCATTGTATTTTTACAGAATTGTTATGGCTTGGCATTTCCAATCACGTCCTGGTGGTACAGTATAACGGAATAGAGATGAGATGTTTTCAAAAGCAAAGCCAGAGTTGTTAGCTGATTATGCTTTCCTTTGGCTTGATGGTATTGTAAAGAATTTGAGAGGAACTGGAGATAAATAATGAGTAATATCTGTCCAACCTTGCCTTTTTTATGATGATACTTCCAAATGCAAGTGCATCCTATCCAGTGGGCTCAACATAGCCATCATCTCAGTTCTGGCCTCTATATAGATTATATTTTATACAAAAATGTTTTCTTTGATGCTCTTTATGTATGTTCAGCCAATAAAAGTAGACATAAAATTGTATTATATTCCCCAGAATGCAAAGAAAAGTAACAAGAATGAATGAATGTGGAAAATATACTAGACTGGTTTTAATATGATATTATCTTTTTCAACAAAGAGGCAGCCCGTAAAAACTGAAAGTGTCTGAGATTTCTGGGTGTAATAAATTCAAGTAGAGGAACACATATAAGTTACTAGTCATCAGGTAGCAACAGGCTGGGAATATCAGGCTCAAGGGAATATTAACGACTTAATAAATTCCTAAGTTTTCCCTGAGATCATCAAACAAATCAGTGATGACAGACAACTAAAGCTAATCAAAGATAATTTTAGAGGTGACATTCATATCAGTCCGTGCAGTGTGATAAATTGGGGCATTTGACAGGCTGACCCCAAAATGTATTTCTGGCAAAATCTATTAACAGAGAGGTGATTTCAACAAATGAAGAACATGAAAATGTGGGGCATGATGCATGTAAATGTCGGCACAAGGATTGCTTCTCTATCCACTCAGGTCTCCTCTGTGCTTCTTACGGATCTTTTTAACAGAGGCTTGATCAAAAAGTTGCAACCAGAAACATAAAAAGACAGGGCTTGGTAGATGAAAAGCAAATTTGAAGTTTATTATAGCAATTTTACCAAAAGAAATGAAAAGACAAAAAGAAAATGATCAAGTTTTATACATTTTAAGGAACAGCAAATGCAGGATATTTCTTCTTTGATAAAATATCTGAAAAGAGATGAAGTTTATGAAGGAAATGGCAATTTCCCCCCATATTATTTCATCGCCAGATTTCCAAAAGTTTATGCTTTTGATATAAGATAAAGTGTTATCAAATCACTGGATACTGAGGAAATTCAGAGTTTTTACAGTCAGTGAATAAGGCAAAATTACTGGTTTGTCATTTGGTTCTGATCTGGTTACTTTGAACAGCTTCAATTTAAGAAGAAAAATACTGTTAAATAAATGAAGCAATGTGGGAAATTAAGTAAAAAATGTGCCATAAACTTTGTATTAGTCAAATTCAGGAGGCAAGTAAGGACATTGAAGTGTGGCTAACTGGGTCTGAGAATCTAAACATGACTTTTGGAGGTGAAGGGAAGTAATAACTGGATTTAAGTCTATGCATCTGTGGAGGCAGTCAAGACTGGTTTTTGTGTGAACTTAAAATTCAGGAAGAATCTCCCTCTCCAAATTTAAATTGGATATGCTGGACAAGTTCGCAATATTAAGGTTTAAGTAAAACATCAATAATGTTGTTTCTAGGCAAACCTGCTTTCTCTTCTTGTAACTAAAACATGGAGAATTGTCAAGAAATGGTCAGAATCTTCATAAATGCTTTGTTTAATTTTAGTCCTATAAATGAATTCATTAACTGTAGTGTAGATTTCTGTGGCTAGAGGTGAGGCAGATATTGATTACCTTAGTAAAAATATTATCCATTGTGCCATTTGAGATGAAGATATAGATCCAGAACGTATAAAACTATGGATCTGGGCTTGTAAAAATGAAAGCCAAATATTTTCAAACCTTTTGACTGCTGCATTAGCATCAGTCATTTGAGAAGCTTTACATGAAGAGCTAACTAAAAAAGAATAATGCTACTGGAAAAAAAAATACATCCTAAGCAAGCAAGCTGGAGAGATAATTACTTGTATAGAAAAAAACACTAGGACTGAATACTTTTTCAAGGATTGAATTAGTTATAAAGGTAAATGCAGAACAATTTTTAAAAGTTGCTCCAGAAGTTTAAGTGAAGCATGCTTTCCCAGAGAATTTTTATATTGGGGCCAGAAAAAAAGAAGAAAAACTTCCCATGGTTGAAGTAAAGTTTTTCTTTACATGCAGGGGAACTCTTACGACTCTTCTGAGGCCAAAATTAGGAGGTATGGCAACCTGTGTTCTTTTGAGACAAAATTAAGATACTAGATAGTCTGCTATAAATATCATAACATAGATACTAGTAGTAAATATGAGAAGCCAGGTTTGATTTTTATCAAATCTTTAACAGCTGGCTTGGGGGTTATTGCAAAACTTGGTGTGAAAAAATAATGTGAAGAAATAATGTCCTTTCTCAAACCCAGTCTTTCAGAAAGGCCACATTGCTCTGCACAGTCTATGGCACTGACCAAGCCCCAGGTGTTGCTCTGCTTGTCTTCCCCTCAGAGCCAGGCACAAGTAAGGATGACCAGGTACTACAGACACTGCCAGGGGTCTGGCTGAAGGAATGACAAACAAGGCTCAATCCTTAACACATTATAAACACATTATAATTAACATATACATAACACTATAAATAGAATGTTAGAGCTGTAAGATATAGAAAAGTATATGGAATACGGAAGAATTTATATTCTGATTTGTATTGAAATGTGTTTGCTTCCTTAGTTTTATTGCATTATTTTATGGTCTTCTCTTGTTGTGTTTTCTCTTGCACGATTAAACTTTTCTCTGTCTTTTGTCCCTCTATACTTTTATTTTAATGTGGGTCTCATAGTGATTCTCTATTGATGTATCTTTATATGAACTTGGACTGCAGTGAATGACTAACAGAAGGTTTTCTCCTTGAGGCAGATTGACACAGAGCTTTTAGAACAGATACGTAGGTCACAGCATCTCTTGTAACTCGGTCCTCTCTGTGTGGCAGAAGTTGTTGCACATGAAATCAGATTCTGTCACTTTGCTGCTGTTCCAGGCTGAGGTACCTGACACTTCACGTGCTGAAGGGGGCACGTGGCTCCTGGCTCCTAAATCTGGCTTTGCTGCTCCCTGGTGCTGTGGATCTTTGAGCAGAAATGTGTGTTCCTCCTTTGCTGCTCGGGGCCTGGGGCCCACGAGTTCCAGCCTGGCACAAAGACAAGAGGGTGATTGGCAGGTTTGGGTCTTTCTGAGAGACAGCAGCTCATCCCTCCTGCTGCTGTTCTCTAGCCAAACTTAGCTGCTACTTTGGAAAAGAACAATGCAGTCCAGCTCACTTCCCAGGAAAGGTGGAGAAATTCTGTGAAAATAAACAGGATTGCGGAGGTGAGGTATTTTGTCTGAGTAGAACTGCAGACCTCACCTACCTGCTGAGCCTGGGACAGCAGTGCACAATCTTCCGGGACTTTGTTGAATTTCCTGGGGGTATTGAAGCTCAGCCCTTAGGTATGGCATTGATGCTGGTGCTGGAGACTGCAGCAGGTTGGTTTCTATGGGATCACATCCGTATTTCACAAATGAGTCATGGCAGTAAACTCTGCTGTGCACAGAGCAGTCGCTGTGCCAAAGCAGGGCAGCCGTGGGAGGGGGCACTGAGGGCTGCTCAGTGTGCTGCTCTGAGTCCCTAATTTATCTATGGAAGCAGCACATTAACGCCAGCAGCTAGGGAAAAGCAAACATTGTGGCGATCGTTTACATGCTGTGAGAGGAGGTTTCCACAGGTTCCTTTTGCTTAGTCACCTGCAGGATGCTCATTTGAAAAGGAACAAACACAGAGCCTGGTGATTACTGCAGGTAAAGAAATTCAGGAGCTGTTAGGCACAAAAATCAAATACGCATCTGCAGCAGCTTCACACAGCACAAGCAGCCATCTTTTTACATGGATATATGAATTCTGTTTTTTTTCTCCTGCATGTAGAAAAATATTACATAAATGTGCTTCTCCTCTGTTAGAGGAGAGGAGAACTAGAGATTTTTTACTTCTTTTCAGGAAATAAAGCCAGTATGATCATTCTCTTTTTTTTTGTACTATATCCACTTACAGTCTTCTATCCATTTACATGCCAGAGATCTGTCTTTATTAAGTTCTTCAGCATTACCCATCAAATGTAAAGAGCTTGAGTGGCCAGTCAAAATATATTAGAACATTTATAGTAAAGGCATCACCTGTATTTAGGGAAAACCTTCAAAACATAAGGAAAACCTCTAAGCTTAACAAAACCCCAGGAAACAACCTGGCAGGGATGGAGCAGCATGAGATTTGCCTGTTGTAGGCTGAATACTCTGTCTGGAGGAGGTATCAATACTGATTGCCCTGGCTCCAGTCAGCCAGCATCATCTGTAGGAAAATGGTCAGTGACAAAGAGATGTGCCTGTGAGGAAGCAGGAGTTACATATAACACTCAAGTAACAAGGTCTCCAGTTTAAAAGATTATTTTATCTGCAGATTGGCCTCTTACAGATGGGAAACTTTTCAGTTGCTGAAGCCAAAGATGTGGCTCACATTTTTTTCATAGGACATAGAGAAATATTTGCCTTCATATTACCCCACAATAACATGAAGGACAATAAATCCAGAGACAAGAAATGTGTGGAATGAAGACTGGCCAGATGCAAATTCATCCATAGATTTCCAAGTCTCCCCTGGGTTCTTTATTTCCTCACTTCTGGCCATGGAGAAACTCCTTTGGGAAGGGCCTTGAAATTGCTAAGCAAAATGGGATGCTCTCTTTAGTCATTTTTACTGAATAAATGCTGCTTTCAGTCATTAATGACATAAACTATCCAAGTTCCTACCAGTGTGTCTGTAGGCAGAGTTGGCAGAAGTATCCTGTCCCACCGAAGGCATAATGAGGGAATAGGGGCTGGCTGTTGGAGCACTGGTGTGGAACAGAAGGCTATTTCCACACCTGCATTAGAGGAGCAAGAATGGAGCTGTTCAACGAACACAACTGCTCTGCTTTCACACAAGAGGTGCAATTAATGCTTTTTAATGGAAATTAAATTCTATAGCAGCTGGTGATCCAAAATGTTGACCAAAAAAAATGGACCCTAATGAACTGTGCAATCCTCTTAATTCAGTTAGTTTACATAATTACATTTCTACCTCCTACTCAGCTCAATAATTGCTCCAATGCCCTATCTTGAAAACCCATCTTTGTGCCTTAATGGAAAGGTTTAAATTATGTTGCCCCACTCTGCTAATAATAGTGATCAAGAGCACTGCTTCATCTCAGTTTGTTTTTAAAGAGTGTTGTTGTCACAGTAATTAGGATCTACAGTTACAATCAGATCTTCCAGGTGTTGCAGAGATGGGGAGGATTGTTTCTGTTCTGGCTGCTTGGGATAGTTAGAAGTTGGTTTTCTTCCTTTTCCCTTTTGCTTCCTCAGTGTATGAGAAATCAGTGAGCAATCCACTGTTTTTCTGTAAACAACTCCTTGGGAGCAGCTTAAGTTTACAAAATAATGGCTTGGTGCCAACCAGCTGGTGAGAGCCACTCTTCTCACGTCACATAGTGACACGTGAAGTCAATGTCAGGTCACTGTTTATACCAGCTAAGGGTCTGGCCTTTCAAACCTCTTGATGTATCTGAGATCTCTCTCCTGATGTCAGGCCTATGACCAACACCAGTGCACAAGAACAGACAATGGTTCTGAGAAGTGCAAGGTCACAAAATTGTCCCTCCCATTTAAGGAAAAATATTTTACTCCTGACCTTGGAAATGTATTTTTGTTGGGTTTTGGTTTTTTGGTTTTGTTTTTGTGGGTTTTTTTCAGACTGTTTCAAGATGAGTGATTAAAATACGGAATCTAAAAAGCATTTATGAACCTGCAGACCAAATGTGCTCTGCAGGAAGTGTTTATAATTGCGTGTCTTCTTGAACCACTCTGCATATATTAGTGTTCCTGTTGTCTTCATAAACACCACCACCCCTTCTGCTCAAGCAGCACACACTCAGCAGTGAGCTCATAGGCAGCAGTAGCTTTGCCTATTTATTTAATTTAGAAATTAAAGGGTTTTGATTTTTGGTTTTTTTTTAGTGTTGCAAGGCTCTGAAAAACTAGACAAACAATGGTTGAACTAAAAAAATAAAGGACTTTTGCTCTTAAACCCCAGAAGGGTTTTCCTTGGTGTTATTTTTCATTGTTATCCCTGGTCACCCTGAGGTTTTATTGGAGTTATCACTCTAAAGGAAACCAGGAAAAAATCCTATTAATGATGAATCAGTATGCCATAAATCCTGTCAAATTCCCCTCATATCAATATTTCCTTTTTCACTGCCAGTGAGGCTTTGTTTTGCTGCTGTTGCTTGGCCACTGTCCCTCTGTCTTTCAGGGGTCATTTCAAGTCATTCCCTTTTGACTTCTTCACCATGCATGGTGAGCCATGCAAAAGTATCTGCCAAAAATTCAGTCAGATTTCTTGTAAGATGTACCTGTGCAGACTCTGGACACAGTGGTTCAATCAGTTCATACTCACTGTCTGAGAGATGTTTCAGTAGCACACAGAAATCTCATCAACCTAAAACATGGCTTTGTGGGATATAGTGAATACTCTGGGGAAATACTGCCACAGCAAAGAGGTTGAGGTTTAGGTTTGAGTTTTCCTTTCCTGTAACAAATCCAGCGGTCACTACTGGATAGCAGTGTAGTGATGCTGCAGTTCCTTGTATGGCCATGAACTTCCATTAATGGACACCTCACATGTTTTTGAACCATGAAGCTGGGCTATCAAACCCAACTGCAAATGGAGGGCTTCCAGTTTCAGAAGGAAAAACCTTTTCAGCAAGCTCTGGAACAGTCCAAGGCTGCAGGCAGTGGCAAGTCACTTCTCTGGGAGAGGCAATGCTCTATAGTATTTCAAGGCATGAGGAGCAGGCAGGGCTCCTAATTTGGAAAACTATTGCCTCAAGACATCCTCAGGAAAACCAACAGCTTTTTTTTTTTTTTAGCATTTCACTGGACAGAGAAGGATATGAGTGAGTTTTTTTGTGTCTTTATTTGGTATGACCAGGCAGTATGCAGGAGATGCTGACTTCTATACAAATGATAATTCCTCAGCTTTGAAGTATAAACACTAGAAAGGCAGAGCATCTCAGGGGCTCACCTTGTTGGTTCAAATGTCTGGAAACAGGCTTAGTAAAGGTTCTATGAATGTGGCAAAACAAAGAAGTTCCAAAAGCAGCCCCACCTATGCCAGACCATCAGAAATATGCAAAGTATTTCGTTTCAGGGGAAAAGAAAAAAAAAAAGTTCTTATTAGTAAGTGAAGCCCTGGTGGCATGAAGATGATTCTGTTGACTTATTTTATAGGAGGATTTAGTTTTGCAGTATGTGTGCTTGGATGCTAAAAAAAGCAGCAGGTTTCTTCACAGAGTGCATAATTTTGCAAGTTTTATACTTACTTCAGGCTGATGATTTCCTGATTATACTGTGTCCTTTTGCTGCAGAAGCTGTTGATCTTTGCAGAAAAAAAAAAGAAAAAAAGAGTAGAGTGAAATGTAGAAACTGTATTGCTGTTATTTTGTGGTGACAGGAAAGATGCACCAGCATGCAGGTTTATTCTTATGTGACACATAATTGCTCAGAAACTATTTTTAAAACCATGCTGAAAGAAATCACAAGGATGGCATAGATAAGATGTCATTTGACAAACTTGCTTAGGTTGCATGCAGGGAGAGTTTTGAGGGGTGTAGGGACTGTGACTGCAGCTACCAAGGAAGGAGGAGAGAGGGGAGCAGAGCACCCCTCTCCCAGCCTGCTCAGCTCACATCAGTGACCACATCACCCAGCCTGTACTGTCCACTGCTCCCCTCTGCAGCACACAATGGGCTCACCACCCCAGGGCAATGCTGGCTGTACAAAAGCTTTCTGGGTGCTCTGCAGACCCATCTCATTTTTATCTAATTGCAGTTCGCTAGCACTATAAGCATTTATAAATCTCCATAATGCCAAACACTCTCTCCACTTACAAACCTTCTACCACTAATGTTCTTAGACTACTGTGACTGCAGCAACACTATCCCCACTGTATCTTTAGTTTTTGCAATGCTTTGTGCTAACAGGAAGTTTAGAATGCCCAGCTCTCAGAGAAGCCAAGCATGCTTTCTTTTATGCTTAAGAAACACTTTTCAGCTTTTCATCTGAATCAAGGACCTGCTGCATTGTGTTCCCCATTTCCTACAGAAACCCTTGATGTACAGCTCTAGGTATGCAGGATTCAAAGGCATTCTACTTTATTCAACCCTAACCCAGTCCCTCCTTCAGTGAGAATTGAAAATATCTGAGTAAGATTATTTCTGTGTCCTGTATTCTGTGGGTTTCTGGCATGACAGTCAAACGTCCTTCCTGCCAGCCCCTCTAGCCCTCAAGAGAGTGAAGTATGTTCCCTCACCAAAAGAGGAATAAAGTTCAGTTGCAGCTGAACATTCAGGCTTACATCTGCTCGGGGTGGGCGTGAACAGCTTCAACTCCAAGGGTCAGCAACCACACTGACAAGGATCTCCCCATGACAAAGCTCATTTTACTGAGTCTCTTGGTGCTGGCAAGAACAGAGGGATTTTGAATAAACTGTTGATATGAGATTTAAAAAGAAAAGGGTTTGGGTTGCATTACAGCCAGCCTGGCACTCAAAGTCCCTTTAAGCAATCTTAGATTGCTTTAAAGAACAAAGCACTCAGGTGCACCAGTACTGCTGTGCCATTCACAGAGTGACCCTGTCCTGTCCACCCAGAGGCAAAAGTCCAGCTTAGACTGAAAGCTGAAGTTCTTGAGCTGCAATATGAGACAAGAGACCTTTGCCAGAGATGTGACATTCCTGGGAGAGGTTCATTTCATGGGCACCTTGCTAACCATTCTGATTCCATAGACATCACACAAATTACGTGTCCTGCTTCAGAATGATAAGGTACACTAAAACTCATAAGTTTTATAAGAAAACTTTATAAGTTATAAGCCTTTATAAGAAGTAAAGATGCTGTCAGAAGGGCTACCTTTTAGTATATGTGCAGGTCTGCTGTGCTCAGTCAGCCATGATGATCTTGGAGATCATCTGGCAGCCAGCAAGCTGAACAAGTATGTTTATACATAAGGCACAGAACCTCGGTGATGTAACTAAGAAACTGAATTATTACTTCTGTCCCTGAAGGCTGACTGTTGTTTAAAATTCCAAGTTATTGGGTTTTATACACTTTGAAATACAATTTATTCACTTATTCTCCTTGTAAATTTTCAAATACAAGTATGAGAACATGATCAAGGGTACTATGGAAACACACTGATTCAATTTAAAGAGCAAGCAACTAATCTTTATAGAGCTGTGCTTCTATAATTATGTACTTATAGTTTCAGAGAGTCACAAGTATACTTGAGGGAAAATGTTCAGTTAATGTAAATTACTCTAATTTATCATTGGTAGTAGTAGGAATCCCCAGAAACTTTGAAGGATAGGTGGTAACTCAATGCATCCTGAAGAAAATACCCAACCAAAATATCTTGTTGTCTCTATAGACAACACTCAAACAAAAGTGGATGAAAAATCATTACCTTATCTACTTTCAAATAAGCTGCTGAGATGGAGAAATGACATGACTTGGGCAGAGACATTAAGAAAATCTGAGGAAGAACTTTCCACTGAACTAAAGAAGTCTTCTGAGAAATTTTCAATTGAAAGTACCTTGTACTAGAAGATGGGGGGAGGGGGGGGGAAACTTGTTTGACTTTTTTTTTTTCCTATAACAAGTGTGTCCTTTCCACGTCTTTTTCTATGAATTAAAAATGGAAAAATCTGGCATAATTAGTGTTTCAGCTAAAATATTTCAGATTTCAGACACTCTTCCTGGAAAATTTGCAGAAGAACTTACAAAATCTTGTTTTATGTTGTGGACATTCTCTACTAAATATACTTAATTTTCAGTTAGCTCTGGTATTGAAGATCCCACCATTTCAGGCTGTCTGTATACTACTTGAAAAGTAGCCACAATTGCTTCAACAACAGTATTCATCCCAAAGTAAGAATTACTCAATTCCTGCCCCAGGTGTGTGATCTGTGCAACAGAGAATATTTGCGGAGTTCCTTCTGTGCAGTCTAAGAGAAATAACATACCTGAAGGTTATATATCTATTTATTTTTTAATCTAGGTTGAACATATGATTGTTGAATATATAATCCACTAGGGGAGAGGAAAAAGAAAATCTACCTTAACCTTATAATTAGCACAAATGGGTACAGTGGCCTAGGGACAAAAGCATTGTGCCAAGCTCTTGTGCCAGTAAAGTTTCCGGCTCAGAGACAGTTCCCCAAGAGAAGACCATGTAAAAAAAAAAATTAAAATTATAATATTTGTATCTCTTAGCCCAGTCCTTCTCTCCTTATAACAGTTAGAATCCCTTGCAGAGTGCAGTGACACAGTTTTTCCTGGCACGCAGGTGAACTGTTCCAAGTGCTGCTCCAGCAGAGTGGGGCATTCCCCACGGCTCTGGACCACCAAGGACACAGCCCTGGGCAGATGCATTGGCTTTGTGCTGCCCAGCATTTGACCCATTGCTGGAAAGCTTCTGTAGAGGAGGGCTCACAGTCTCCTTGCACAAGAGAAATGGCACAACAGGGACTGGGATACAACTGAGAACTGGGCCAGCAGTGACCTGGAGCACATTCAAACAGAAACTGTCTGGTTTTATGCTTATATACAGCTGTTTCTTGTAGGTCTGGGAGTTATAAAATGTGCTCTGCTTTTGCTGTCAAAGACCCTAATTTAAAACCATGTTCTTTAGGACCCAGAGAAGCTGGGAAACAAAAAAAACCCCCAAAAAACCCTAAACAAACAAACAAACAAAAGACAAAAAGTCCCAACCACCACCAAAAAACCCAGACTAAGAGAAAGTAATTTGTGACCATGTGCTTTTGTCATCAAGTTAATAACTCATTTTTGTAGTTCCAAATGACATGGCATCTCAGAGATCATAGCCAACAAGGATTTAAATGGCTATCTACCAGGGAGAAGGCTACATCTTGTAATGTAATAGTTCATATTTAACAGGCTCTAGAAGATGATTTTTTCAGGTCTGTAGGACTTTTCTACATTCTTGAAGAGGCATAGAAAATGCCCCCATTTAAAAATAACGTGGAAGAAGAAAGGATCTATGATTTTTGAGAAATGTACTTTGCATGTACAAAAAATAATCGTTAAGTGATTTAGTTCTTTTAATCAACTTATGCTCGCTGTAAAACTACAGCCTGCCTTTGGGCTTGTCATCTAGGAACTGGTGACAGAATGAAATGCTAGCACAAAAAGAGTCAGGAGGACAAAAATGCCAGCTTGTATCAATTTCCATGCTGCTTACACACCAGAGGGTCAGTTCTTTGCCAGAAAAAGATAAGGGTTTAAGCAGAATGGAAGCCTTTTCCTCAAAACTGCCTAAAACCCATGTTGCATGTACATCCTGACAGGACTGAGCACTTCTATTTCATTTCCTTGGTGCTGTTGCTTATGACACCAGTGTCTTCTACAAGGTACAATAGTGGTACAGGGAAGCCAGATTGTCCCCCTGTGCTTACTCTGCATCAGTTCTTAGCCTTTCTGTACTGATCCCTCCTCAAAGGTCTGCACGTGGTGCTTTTCAAACCACCACACTGGTTAGAGACATGCTGCTTTTGTGCATTTTGAGGTAGCTTGGTAAAGAATTATTTGTGTTTTGTTACTTTCAGCAGAATTGAGTAGTTCCCCTATGGCTCTTCTCTGAAATGCATGACACAGAATTCTAGGGATTTTTTTAAAAATATGTATTATTTTATTATTCACCCTTGGGCCCAGATGCATAAAAATTTGCCAGTACCTGATTGATTAGATGAAATTATGAGACACGTCTGGAATCCTTTTCAACAGCATATGAAGTCCCAAAAATAAAACTGACTGCTGGAGAGGAAACTTGTCCTGAGTGAGACTGCTGAGTTTGTTAATGCCTATTTAGGTTAAAATGATTAATGGTAAAACCAGTTTGGGCCAAAGAAGACACTGATAAAGATTTACATACTTCAGGTCTCAAAAGCTAGGTCTTGTGTTAAATACTGCTAAGGTCATTCTGAGCTTAGAAACCAAAGCTACGTTTGGTATTTCTGTTATATCTATCAGCCACAAGCTGTGACAAACAAACAAAGCCACCACTTACCTTAAATATGAAAGAACAGGAGACACAATTTCAGTAGTTTAGCATGGCTTATCCAAGTCAGCTTTAAATATTAAAATATAAGAAAGTGCTGCAACTTAGATATTTATGTTTTCATTGCTCACCTCAATTAACACAGTGATTGGCTGTAGAGAGCATCACAGCTGGCACAGCTTTGAGGAACATATGTTAAGAAAACATCAGTTTGACTGGAAGCTGGTTTTAATGGGGTAAGTTTGTGACTGCTAGCAAAATGGGGAAAAAATCAAAGCTCTCCTTTTTTGGGGCTGTTTTTTGAATTGCAAAACTGATGTCTTGTTCTATGCTTTATGAAAGGTAGATAGAAACCTATGATACTGCAGAGGAAACTGCAATTTAATAAAATTACTTAATGTTCTCTGTTAAAGTAAGGAAGAGCTTCTAGCAGTTTTATTCTTTGTCAAGGCTGTAAGAGAAGACTTAAGAGATGGGAGAGGAAAACCAAAAAGACCAGGCAACTATATAGGCAGTCTATCTATCTGCAAATAAAGAGAAGTTATTCTCAGTGAAAGGGAAAGGGTGACAACTGAAGCTTTAGGGATGATAGCCTGAAAATACTCCAGCAAAATATTTGGAGAAAACATTGCTATTTAGAAGTGAAAGAAACTGCAATGCCATTTACCAGCAATTTCTGGAACAGGGGTATCACCTTTGTCTGCTGTAAACTAACCCTTGATCAGATGCTTTGTCTCTCTGAGAAAGTGGGTTGAATCTGTAGTGTCAGAGAGTTAGAGGGAAGAGCAAGCCCTTACTGAGAGGTGTGTTTCTGACTCAGAAATGTGGCAGAAAGTGAGTTTCTTTGGGGTGGTGTTGCATTCCTTTTAGGGAATGGTCTCTCCTCAAAAACCCCTCCCCCAGAGACTGTAACCTGGCCTGATTTTACCTGCCCCTTGACTCCGACCTATGGCCTTCGGCCAGGTAATCTGACCCCCGCCCCAAAAGAGATAAAACCCCTGCTCCTCCATGCTCCTCTCTCTTTACCTCCTGGGATCCCTTCATAGAAATAAAGCTTTGGAATACAACCTGAGGTAAGGGGCCTCTTTTGGACTTCTTATCCCTGTCCTGAAGAACTCCTCTCCCAAAACTCCCCAAATCTGAGCTAGCAGCTTGAGGGTGGGGGTGGGGTGGAGGGGAGGAGAAAACTTCAGGGTGGTCTTTCTACTGCATTTTTTTTTCCCCTCTACCCTGCTTTTGAACATCCTTATCCATCCCCACATTGTTTTGGCTTGTGGGGTTTTTTTTCACTGAACTGTTGATCCTGAAAAACAGATAGCCTGGCACTATCCTCAGTTGTGGGCTTTTATTTTTTAGATAGTAGGATATAAACTGTAAGAATGAACCCATTCTGAAACAAAATGTGCTTAGTCCTTCTCAAGCAGCTTTAGCATTGCTGCCCCAAGATTGCTGCTGGATAGGATAGCAAGGATAGCAAAGACAGCTGTCTCACTGTCTTCACTAGCCTTCTCCACTCTGCAGTTTCAAAACCTGGCATTCCGGTTTAAAAGGACAAAAGACACTTCATCAATTACTAGTCAGCATTACTTGTGCTTCAATGAGTGCCAGAACTGCGGAACTAGTTACAAAAATTTGTGTCCTCTGCTTTTAATTCCAGAGTTTGAGTTTAGTTTTTAGCCATACATTAAACCCGCTTTCAGCTTGGCAAATGATTCAAAAAGTACCTTCCTAAACAAAAGTGATTCAAGGATATAAAATGTTTCCAGATTCGTTTAGGAGATTTGGAGATTCTCATTAAGTAAGAAACCTGAGCAGAATGGATGTGAATAGCCCTGGTTTGCAGTCACTTGTGCAGTGTGAGAGAGGGAATACCCTATCCCTGTGCTTCATTTGGTTTCTAAAAGGATCCTGGGTTCTCAGAAGAGCGTACCAGCAGTGAAAACAGAAATAGACAGTGACTGATTTAATTAAATAATAAAAATCTATCACCACCATGCCAGAAAAACGTGCTCAAGGTAAAGAGCACCCTGAGAAAGAGGCAGATAGAAAGCTGTCACTTCTGTCACTTTGAGAGGTGCCCTGGGTTCACTCTGGGGCTGAGGGAAGGCAGCACCAAGGGGTGGCAACATGAAGGGTAAAGTGATTTATTCTTGGTCTGAAGAATTTTTCATATATGAGAACTGCCCCTCATAGGGACAATGAATGGAGGGAGCTCACCACCACAGACATTTTTTTCCTACGTGGTGTGGAGTCCATAGGCTGCTGCTGTGCTCTCACATACTTCAAGGTTATGACAGAGCTCTTACTTTCAGACAGGAGAGAGAAAAATAATCCTGACAAACCTAGGGTAAGCCTGAGGTTGTAGGTAGGCAAAACAAAACATTGAAATTACCTTGGTGCAGACTTCAGACAAGCAAGAAAACAGGAGGATTCCCACAGCTGTTGAGTCTAAATGAAAGAGCCTCCACTAATCTAAGAGGTGTCTCTAACCCTGGTACAATATGAGGTGGTGGAGACTGAGCTGCTGTGTCACTGGTGTGAGGACCCCATGCTCAGGCAGTGGGGTCCACTTACCATGGTAATCACAGAGAAAAGAAAATAAAAAAAGCTAGCTAAGCAGCAGGACTTTCCAATATCTCATTAAGGTAGTGAATTACATGAACATATTTAATGATTAGAATGAAAACTTCCAATTGCTAGTTTCTGGCTGCAATCTAATATCCCTTTAAAATATTTTTGCAGAAGGTCAGTGTTCCAGTTAACTTTAGCTGTTTATTTTAACTTTTCCTCCAGAATGAATTTGACTTTTTTTTCTTTTAAAAATAGAATACATTTCTTTTCTTTCTCTCAAGAAAATATAAGAAATATGGTTACTTCAGTAAAATTGTATTATTAGAAGTATGTCTTGACAAGAGACTTTAGAGTTTATCAATAGGTCTTGAACAACCTAATCCCTTTTCATCCCACTGCTTTTAGAACTTGCTTTTTTTTAATGTGACCTTAGATTGATTGGATTAGCATATTTTATATATGTGTATATATATATGCATATATCTAATCCAGAAACTTGGAGTATCTTCTGGAATTATTTTTCCAAAGGTGGCACTCTCAGGGTGCTTGTGGGATTTTATTTTAGCTGCAAAATGGTTAAGAAAGGTTAGGCTGTGAAGAAATTAATAAGTAGAGTAAAGCAGTGTGAGATTTTACACCAGCTGAAGTGAAAGTTGACCCTTTGGGAGAATTTAGGTGAAACAGAGAGTTATCTTTACTCTGAGCCCGTGTGTGGAGAAACAGCAGTGATGAGCTCCAGCTGTCTCTCTCACTAGAGGCAATTACAGGTGTACTTCCCTACACTTGACATCTCATTTTCTGGATCTGTTCAGCTAGGATAGCACTTAGTTCATTAGCTCCCAGTGGTAGTGTATATGTAATTTTTTTGAGTTTAATGAAAGCTAACCATAAAGCCATAATACATTCTGAGCTTCTCCAGTGCATGGAAACAGGAATTGTTTTTGACAGATCTCATGCCTGCTATATTTTAATATCCTGGGGTAAACACTGCTGTAGCCTGCACAAGCACTAAGAGGGAAAAAAAGTTGGTATCTATGTGGGGAAGTATAGGATAATTTGGCTTTATAAGTTTATTGCAGTCATTCATGAAGGAACCTGTCAGGATTGGTATCTTGTTGTGTCAGACAGGGTATGCAAAGAATATCAAGAAGAGGGGATGTCTTGGTGAGAAGTGATCATCCTGTCTGGGTCACAGTGACAAGAAGGAGGAGACAAAAAGACAATTCCCTTGGTACAGCTATTCAGTCTTTCTTTTCCTCCCCCCCTTTAATTAAGTCTCCGCTTTCCTGTTGCACAGTGGTTTTCCCCAAAGAGTAACAAAAATATGACATATTCACTCATTCTCTTCCTGGAAAGGATGCAATATAATTCACAATATATGGAAAAAATCTGAACGGTGTTATTTTCTTATTTTCTTTTATGTTCTCAACCTGGGTTTTTTTGTTGTTTTGGTTTTGGGGGAGTTGTTTGTTTATTTGTTTTGTTTTTTCTGCAAATTTGAAAAATTGATTAAAATCATAATTTCAGTAAACCTTTATACAATGCTCACCTAGTCCCAGAATAATACCTGGGGAAAAGGGACATGTAGGAAAAAAAATAGACAAGTAGGCTAAAATTCAGAATAAAGAAAAGTAACTTAAATACACTTGGGACCTTCTTAGAACTTCTCTCAAACAGAAATTTTTCACTAGATTGCAAAAAAAGTTCAGTTCAGTTTGGAGAGGATTTTAAAGCTTCTTTTGTGGCAAGAGATTTGTGGATGTCAAGGTTTCTTCCCAGTCAGAGCAATTGCAAACATTATTAGCACCAATTTAATCTCACACAGTTCGAATTGCCTCCAAAATTAGTAGTTAATTCTCATATATGTTAAATAAATCCTCTGTATCATGATGTATTTTTTATCAACTAGAAATGTGAAATTGTAAAAATGGTGGGAAATTAGAATACAATAAGGGAGCTGAGACTAAGAAACATGTTCTTCAATTAGTGTATTCATGCATGTCCTGCTTTTCTACTAAAATGCTATTGATTCAAAAATGCTCTTCTCTGGAGGTTATTCTACACCTCAGTGAAGCTGTTCATGAGTCAGAGATTAAAACATTAAAGGATGAGAGAGCAGCACATTTCAAACCACTGCTGATGGATAGATCAGTCACTGGGAATGCAGTTTGGTCTCTATCAATAACACCACTTTAAGTAACGTGAAAATTGCATGTTATTCCTGTAGGTACAAGTGGAACAAACAACTTCAATGAATGTATGACTGGGTTTCTTTGCTGAAAAACATGGAAGAAATTACGCAGCAAAATGTGTAACATCCTCCTGAAATTCCAGCAGCACAGTCTGCTGGCCAGCTGGCTCTAGTTGTACTGTATCAGGAGTGGGTTTAGTGCAGGCAGTAGAATACTGAATATCAGGTACTGATTTTCCCAGTGTGCTCTCTGCTGTCATGGATGTCAGCAACCACCTAGGATGTCTGTGACTTGATCACACAGGCCAGGTAAATCCTTGGTATGGAATGTGTTCTGCACAGAGCTGTTTGGCACTAAACAGCACACAAAGCCTGGAAAAGGCATGTACCTTTCTTTAAGTCTTCATGTCTTCTCAGCTCTTGGCATTGAATGTCCCATCCTGATTTAATTCTCCAGCTGACATTTCTAGTTTTCACATGGGCTGTGCCTGAGCTCTCACCTACATTTTCCCACCTCTTTCTTCTGCACTCCTCTGCAGGGACCACTGCTCTCATCCCACATCCTCCACTGTGGCTTTGGTACTGGCCAGGGGCTTTGATCTGTGTGGCATGTGGGAGGTTGTTCTGTGTCTCCCGAAAAATCTAGTTCCTTCGCTAAGAGTCATAACCCCTTCACAGGATGTTTTCTCCTCATAGCTAAGGAAGGCATGTGTTATTTCTACATCCATAGAAGTGCCCCCAGACGCCCATGTCCCAGAACCTCTCCTTGCAAGGAACAACAGTTTTCCAGACATTTAGAAAGTTCTTCTTCCCATGTGAAGATCTTACTGTGCTACGTGCCATGATATTAGACAAAGTTCACACAGCAGCTGCCTGAACTTTCTTAAAATTTTAATTTTATCTACAGCTGTGAACTCGCTTGTATTGATTTTCAGGTCTCATCTGTACGACTTCTCTGAAGGTCTGGATGTAGCTGTTAAGTTCAGACAGCTCAGAGTGTGATGCTCAGTGCTGGGCACGAGCAGTGCTCTGTGGTGTGTGCCCGGCTGGCCAGCAGGTGGTAACCAGCAGCTGCTCTTCCCAGAGGAGACACCACTGTCTCCAAGGGATGCAATGTGAGGCACTGATATTCAGTGGGAAGGGGGACCATGGAAATCAGTAATGCTGAAAAGAAGAGCTAGAAATAACCAGCAGTAAATTAGATCTGATTTTGTTAGATGATATGTTGGGGGGTAAAAAGCCCAGCAGGATTTTATGCTTCAAATGTAGGCTTCTCAACACACAGCTGTGACATACTTACTCCTCTTTCTCTAGCTTTAGGGGTGGCAGTACCTAGAATAATCCACTGTGTTCCGACAATGGAATATACATACACCCCCAAAGGAAAAAAAACAAGACAGCCCTAAAGAGATCAGGCATGGAGAAGTGTATTGCTCAGACAGTCTGAAAAAAAGGCTAACAGAAGCCCATGGATTTGTAGTTGAATTGCATGTGGACAGAAAAAGGCTAAGGGAAGAAAACATAAATTTATGCCAGAAAGAATGTGAACACATTTAATAAAGAAAATGAGTAGAGTAAAGTTGTTAGTCAAATGGGACAAGATCTTCTCAAAGTAAGACGTCAGCAGTCCCTAAGTAGAATTACTGGAAGTCTCCAATACATTAAAAGATTTGAAAAATCTTTAACGTGGAGGAAAACAGAGATGGACAAGGTACCAGAAGCACAGGCAAAGAAGAGCTAAAATTATGATGTCCAGTTCCTTTTTTTGCCTTTGTCTGGCAAAGCAGTAAGATGCAGTGATGCTTTGTTTTTCACATTCCAGGAGTGTTGTGTCATAAGCAGTAGCTCAGATCTGTGCGCCCAAGTTCACAACCAAATGTGCCTGACTCCTGAAATCTGCCAAGTAAGCTAGTTTTCTCCTAAAGCATCAAAGTTTTTATAGCTGAGACTTAATAGCCCAGAAGCTACCACTAAAAGAAGTGTGAGATATATTAGAATTTAATAATCCAAGTAATCATTGCAAAGATGGTATTGCCCTGTCTGTACAGACACAGTTCTCCTCTTCTGTGAATGTTTAAATGACCGAGTTAAGGATGATGCCTGTTAAATTTCATCAATTGAAATAATTCAATGGATGACAGAATAATTGCATAATTTAGATTGAATAGGATTTCAGAAGGGCATCTTGTCTGTTTTCTTGCTTGAGCTATGGTCAACATTAAATTCAGACTAATTAAATAGGTTTTTTTTTACAAATGCTAAAATACAAAATATGCAGACTACCAAGTACAATACTTTTGTGAACAATTGAGCAACAAATCTCTCTAAACCACACTGAGAAATCTGGACTTAATAAAAACATTCTCCTAAACTTGCAATTTTTTGATTTTAAATAGAAAGAGAAAGAATTTCTGAAAACTGCATTCACCTTCACCTTCTGCTGAAAGTGCATCTTTTCCTAAACCCTGTAAGATACTATGCCTAGATAAGAAAGCTACTTCAGCATCCCTTGTGTTCGGACAAATCCTTTTTTCCTGAGATGGGAGAGTTTTGACCCCAGTTAAACATGGCAAGGACTGTCCTTCATGCCTTAGGAAGAGTGTATGAAACCACAGTTCAAGTTGTCATACAGGAGTTTGCAAACCCCAGAGTTTGTAGAAACAGAATCCAGGGAGTTTGTAGTTTGCGTGGTGTCTCTGCACCCATAACCTGCACTTAAGTGTGTTCCCACATTGAATAGTGCAGTTAAGACCTTCTCCTGTGTCCCCAGCTGCACTCTTTTTGGGTTTTGTATTGTTTGCCTTTTCTTTACCAGTTTTCTTCTTTCACTTTTTTTCTTGTCTTCTTATCCCTTTTTGTCCCTCAAGGCTCAGCGTTGCAGCCTCCAGCAGAGCTTGATTTAAGGCTACCATAGTACAGTGAACTGTTTAATTCTCCTAGACATTTCCCTATGGCAACTATCCATAAAAATTTGTTTTGCTGAGGGCAATTCATGTCATCTAATATAGAGCCAAAACAGGAAATCTTATTTAAGGTAAGAAGGCTATGCACTTCCCATATCATAAGCATGATGCTAAACTCATTTTGACTATCACAGGTTTTCAGTTTTCTCTGAGATTATTTATCCTTCTTGGCCCTTATTTGAACAGAAATAATTTCATGTGTTCTCCCTCCCATGAAGTGAGGTAGTTAGTTCAAAGGAACTTCTATTCCTCCAGAGCGATGTTGCTCTCCTCCTTGAACTGGGCCCATCAGGAAAACAGTTTGGACAATACCCTCTGAGACAGCTGTCTCAGTAAGAGCAGAGCAAGGGCTTGTACTAATATCATGAATGGATCTCAGAAATCTTCCAGTTTCTAAGGAAATCTAGTGTTAATGAATTTGCAAGTGACATCAGGCTCCATTTACAACTGATCAAGCCACAGGAAAACCATTCCCAAATTCCCTGCACATGGATTTTTGCTCTTTTTTTGGGTTTTTTTTTTTTTTTCCCCTTGGAATACTCAGTAGTTCCTAGGGGTATTGTCTGCCTAAAGCAAGGGCCAGTATATAATTTTTTGCCATAACTCCATATAACTACTGTGTATCTCAGCTACCCATCTAGGCTTTTATTGATAGCTATTGAAAATCAACATTTCCAAGATATAATGTAGCCCATTCTACACAGAGAGCTTTAACATCTGCTCTTATGGGACACTCTTTGTTCAGGAGGTGTCATCTTATCTCAGAAGCACACATCCACCTTTACGGATGTGGCCCTGCTTTGAATCCTGCCCTGTGCAAGTTAAAGCTGGTAATTTCCTTCAGTCTCAGGGTAAGAAAAAACAGGCCATGAATTGTTTTTAAAATCTCATTTCTGTTTCACTTCTTGAGTCACATGATGAGTGCCTGTGTGGTGTCGTGCTGAACTTTATGCATTTCTATGCCTCTCATATCTTTGTGAAGAACTGCTTGGTTCATGCAGTTAAGGAATCATGGCACTGGACAGGTGGCTCTTTTCAGTTTGTATTTGGAAGAAGTTAACTTGTAAGTTGAGATACCACAGGAATAAATGCTACAGTATTCATTGCATAACAAATCCATCTTTTTTACAAGCCAATATTCCTTTTCATGGACAGATTACAGGCATTTTTCTTCAGCTGGGTAAGAGGAAAACAGTACGTTTCCTTCTTGCAAGAGAATAATCTTGAAACAAATCTGCTGTCATAGGAAATATGGCTGTCCCTCAAGCACATTATAACAACATCATGGTCCTTTCTTAGATTTTTTTGAGAATAGACCAAAAAGTCAGAAATGAATGGTTCCACCCCTTCTAGTCTATATATAAAGTATATCCCATCTGGCACGGCTTACCTTACTTGCAGCCTAAGCTTTTGAAATCGGGTAGTTATTGTGAAGTCTGCATCTGTTTATTTTTATTTAAGCAACACCCCTTGGTCCCCCACACATATTCTTTTAACTTTTGCAAGTTCAAAGGAAGGCTTGAAAATATAAACCAGGCACAGCAGAAAGCAGCTGCCTGAGCTTGTAGATGACTGAAATGCAGCTTTGGAATATGCATCAGGCTTCCCAGGCAAGACAAACAGTGCAGAAATACTTGGGAGTACAAGGTGCTTAGGTGCCGTTCAGGCCTATATCTTATAATGTATGATCCTACTTTCTTCAAGATTTCCCTAAAATCAGGCTTCTTATTCACCATAGCACACTCTGCTAGATTGTTACTGAGGCAGCAGAGACATGATCAGTGTGAAGATGTGAGAATTATTCGAACTAAGTACATTTTTCCAATAGATAATGGATTTGATTAATGTAGCCTCTTCATCTTTAAATTGAATATAATGCCCATCTGCAGACCACTGTCTGATTAAGTTCTTTAACTTCATTTAAGTTCATTACTACCTATCATACAGCACATAAACACATAATTTTCTCTTCATTAAAATTTACTTGTCAATATTTGTTAACATATTTTTCCATTTCCTTTGGCCTCATTATGAAGGAATCATTGACTATACATAGCTTGTCTAGCCATGAGGTCTATTGTAGCTTTTTTAAAGAAGATTTGTAACCAAGCAAAAAAGAGATTCATATGAAATATCTTCTTCTTATTCCTATCCTCATAGATCTTGCAAAATATTGACCTGTACCAATATTGCAGCTAGTTAAGTGTATACATATATATTTACATTGGTCTTGATTCATTAGGTTTTTGACTGCTTTAGTGACATCTTGTTCAAGAATTTAACACAAAGTTTAGTAAAAACATCCTTTTAAAATTAAACTGGAATCAAACAATGTCAAATATACCATCACTTTCATTGCTCTGAAAGAGTTGTAATCACTAAGCACTCTAATAGTATTATGAATCTACCAGCACTCCAAAACATCTTTATCAGTGTTGTTGTGTTTGCCCAAGTGGATGGGTATTTAGAAAGGCATAAAGAAATAACCCAAATGATGATATTAGGTGTTATATAACATATGGAATATATAACTGCTCATCCACACACTCTCCTGCTCTGAAAAGCAGAGCTCTGTCACTTTTTGTCATGCTTGATGTTTCATTTACGACTGACTTTCTGTAAATGCTTCCATCAACAATTTTGGAATTTGCTTTCTCTTGATAATCATGCAGTAGATAATCACGCATGTTTCCTGCAGAGCCAGTGTGGACAGAGGGCACACATAGCAGAATATAATTATGCTTCCCTGTAGAGAAGCATTCCCCAAGAACTGGCAGTGACTGCTCAGTTGTGTCCAAACCTCCAATTTGTTTTGGATTAATTAACAAATGCCTGTTATAATCTTCTGTATCTTAAGATATGATATATATCTTTCAGGTGCCATCTCCTGCTTATGACCCCTAATTTTTGTAATTTATCTACTTTAAACACAGAGCAGTGTGACTTTATAACTTTTGTATGAGGCGGGTGCATATATTCTGTAAGATTTCCCATTTGTCCATCTCTCCTCCCATTAGGCATGAAGGGACAACATTATTTCTGTCTTAGAATTAAAGATGTTTTGTGTCTCTTTTGTCCCCCAGTGTTGACTGAAAGGTGAAGGGTGTTACCTGTGTGCTTTTCTTTTAATCTAGAAGGTAACATTAGTAAGTACCCCTTGCGCTTTGTGACATCCTTAAATTCTCTGTGCAAGGTTGGGGGCAGGAATAACTTGGGATAAAATGCAAGTGGTTTCCTAGACAGGTCATTGTTTTTAATGGCCTCTTTCATCTTATTAACAGGGAAATGTACAGTAATCTCATTAACAGGGAAATGATGGTCAAAACCAGGTTTCCTTTAAATGCTAAAACTTGTCAGATTATAATTTCTTTCACAATGATGCACACTATTAATGCCTTACATGTAATGATACATAAGCAAATTACAAAAAAAAAGGTATAAATTTCACCAATTTTTTGAAAATATTTAAGTATCAGAGAAAGCATGCACTTCTGAAGAAAAGCTGTTTACATGATGAGTCCTCAAAAAGCTTAGTTGGAACTTTTCCAGAGTGGCAAAAGTACATATTTAATGACACAGTAAGAAAGTGAGAGAATATTGCATTTAAAAAAATTAAATTCCCCTTTTCTTCTGTTCCTTTCTTGACCTACAAGTCAGCAACTTGTCTTCTCAAGGAATATCTGAAAGTGCTATGCAGTCAAACTGCTGAGGTACTGCATAGAAAACTCAATAAATATGTCTTGATAGTCACTGTTCTTGCTTTATAGAATATATAGCACAAATTCTTAGGAAATCTTGCATTAGTTGAACAAAGAAAAATTGTTAGTGTTTTTATGCAATGCTACAGGACCATTAAAATGCAATGCTACAGGACCATTCTGTATTGGCTCGTATTTATGGCACAGTAAATCTAATTGTGTTCCTCTTAATTCTTCTCCTTCCATCTTCCCTGCTTTTTATCTAATTTAAATCTAAATGTAGCAACATGGCGTTTACATATCTGTACTTCAAGCACAAGCATGTATAAACCTTGTCCTTGCTCCTTTTTCAGGAAGTATTTCTCAGTCTCTGGGGTATGATTACACTCTGGAGTGTGTGTCAGTTAAATTTGTAAAACCTCCAGAACAATGGCAACATTCCTACTCCCATCTCCTTGCAAATCTTATGTGGAAATAAACAGTTTCTTCAGCTTAGCTCTCAGGAATCAGCCGTGCCCTGCTCGGCTGAGGCTGTCCCAGTGAAGTGATGCCTTGTCACTCGGGGAGCTGGGACTGCTCCCATCACTGTCTCCTGGAGAGCGCTGCAGCCCCCGAGCCTCCGCCCGTGCTTTGGGCACCGAGAGCTGCAGGGTCCTGAGGATGACACCAGAGGGAAGAAACAGCTCCTCCCAAGGGCATCCCAGGGCCTGTGCTTGGCGCTCCAGCTCCTCTGGACGCGTTTCCCAGCAGCTCCATCCCTGTGTCGGAGCCTCCAGCGTTGGGTGCCCCGTGCAGCTCCTTTCTCCACGAACAGAGCAAACCCCGGGCATATCCTCTGCTTTCCTCCTGGCCAAGGTCAAACAACAACTCCATGAGCACAGGATATGCTGCTGGCTTTCTTCTAACACGGATGATGGAAACGTTTATCTGAAGGTTTCTTAGATCGCTACAGCAATGGCTTTAATCTAATACATTTTAAGTCCATCACTAACAAAGGTTTTATAAAGACCTCCATCTTTCCAATAAACTGCCTGCCCCTAGGCTGCTAAAAATGCTGTCAGTCTGCCAATAAATTCAGTTCTCTTCATTTTCATTATTCTCTGCTGTTGTTTTAAGACATATAAAGACATTTAAAACACTCCTCCAATGGGAGTGCTTCTTTGTATTTTTACTTCTTTGTGTTTTGTTTCAGTTAAAAGGCTTGATAGCTTTAGGGCAGATGTCTTCAATATTTTTTATTAAAAATGTGACACTTAGTAGATAGCTTGTGCTCTTTTTTTCCCCTGCTTGACTCAGTTACTGCAGAGATCACTTACTATACCTTAAGGAAACTGCCCAAGACATGTTACCTATTAACTAAAGAGTCATAACAATCCTGAGACTTTACTATGGAAGTGTTTCTGCTACAGACCCTAAATGGAATTTAGTTTCTCCAGGGTCCAAGCATGCCTGGTTAATGTACATACTTTTTTTTTTTTTTTTTTTTGAACAGTTAGTTTTTATGTCTTCTGTCATCTTTAATTCAAACTGGGATTGGAACAAAACTGCTGTGATGCACAGAATGTAATTTAAATCTTGAAGTTTCAGGGTGTACCAGGTGGTCATATTTAGCTTTTGGAGCCATCACCATGAATGATGGTACTTTTGTACTGAGTCTCTTGGCCTGCAGAGCTCATGACCTGCTGAAACAGGTACCACATGGAGAGAGCATCCTCCCTCTGCCCTAGTGCAAAAGCACCTGCAACCCAAAGTCAATGCTAGTCTCAGTCCTCCTAACTGGGAACAGATGGTTAAGAAGAGCCAAATCTCTGCAGAAAATCATTTCTTTGTGTTATGTGAAATAACATTTGGAAAAGAAATAGAAGCAGAGGACAAACCCTTCAGCTGTTCAGTCCACCCCTGTCTCGTCTCCATGATGCTGCTTTTTACAGCTGCATTTAATCAAAGTATGTTCAGCCACATGGTATGCAAAACCTAAATTTTTTGCCTCTGGGAGCTGGATGTGAAGCTTTTTAGGCCTGAGCTAAGCAGCTCAGAGGAAGTTCAGCAGCTCACTTCCTCATGTCTGAGGGTTCTGAGGTCAGAAGGAAACGGCTTGGTGAGTTTTGTTCTTACACAGTTGAGTAGTCCTGGGGTACATGTTTTGGGGTCTCTTTTTGTGGTGTTCATTGAAAGTCCTCAGCTGTTATTTGCTTGTGTGTCAATGTTCCTTTTTGAATCCCTGAGTTACATCTGGGAACTTGGGCAGAAGAAGCACTGACTGTATTAAATACTTGGCAGTAAGTTAGCACTTTTTGTGCAAGAATATTCTAGTGCTTTGCAAGCATTAATTACATTTTACAGACCCTCTGAGGAAAGATGGAAAGCTAACTCTGCTTTTAGAAGACATGCTGATTTTGTTGATTGACTGTATGCTGAAAGAAATGTAAAATCAACCTTTATGTTGCCCAAATATATAACTGGTGTAAAGTTAAAACAAAAACCAGCAAGATTCCAAATCCTGCTGCTCCAGTGCCAGAGAGGAAGAAATGAAAATCAGTTTGTGACTAGAAAGGAGTACTTTGATAACTGGAGATATCACTTTACATATGCTACCTGATGGGTTTCTTTTTTGTCCATACATATGGCATTGTTTTGTCTAATTATTCCTGACATTTCTTTTGAGCTTTATTTTTGTTTTGTATATACATATTGGAAAAGAAAGATCTGCCAGTCCCTGGGAATCATGTATAATTCAGAATAACTATTAGCCCTTTGATGGATAGAAAGCATATTTAAAACATAGGTACAGAGCAGTAAGCAAAATAGGAAAGGGGAAAAAAAGAAATGCAATTAATGTGCTCAGCATATCAAATACAGATCCATGTTCTCATGTTCAATAACTGTCTAAAAGCATTAAATACTGCACTGGGGTGTTGGCCAGCATGAAGGAAAAGAGGAAGCTCATAGGAATCCCTTCAGGGAAGTGTGAGATGTCATAGGATCTTATCCAAACCTGTTCCCACAGCCACCCTCCGTCCATGTGCAGTGGAGTCGGCACTGGGCTCCTGCCACCCTCTAAGCCTTAGCCTGGAGCAGCTCATCCTTGCCTGTTGTCATGATCCCTGTTCCCAGCCTGCCCAGGAGAGAGACACTTCCATCTTTAGTTTCCAAACACAACAGAGGAATTGGCAGATATTATTGAGACAGAAACAGCTTTTACATTACGTATCTGTTTAGTCATTCTTTTATTACTGTTCCTTTTGTAGCATATTGTTCTCTTATTATAGCCTACACATTTCTTCTAATGATAATAGAATCCTTTTGGGTTTTCAGCACTGTGTGAAGGATATGGTTACTAATTTGGAATAAGAGTCAAGCTGCTGGAAAACATCTCACTTGAGGTTAGATCCATGTTGTGTTTTAAGAGAAAGAAACAGCCCTTGGTACTTTTATGTTTTTACTCACAGGAAAAAGATATTACAGAGGTAATGTACTATGATTTTATTCATTTAATTAAAGATGGCATAGTGCATTGGACCAACTAAAATTGATAGAATCTGCATTAGTGAAACAGGTACTCTGGATGGTACAAACACCAGTGTAACACAATACATGATCAGTCTAAACGGGGAGCCTGACAAACAAAATTGTATTTGAGTTGGTTGTGGAAGGAGAAGGTTATAAGAGAAATGGTATTTTTGCTCAGTTTGTGACCATACTTTTTTGGTGCAAGGAAGGATGATTGAGCTTTGGTTGGGTCAATAATACATGTGTGGCACGGGGCAGCAATCTGTGGAGGCATTTGTTTTGTACTGGGAAATATTACAGTGACCATAACTGACAAATGTGTTCATGTTGGTCTGATTCCTGACAATTCCTTCATGGCACTCAGAGAGACTTTGGCTAAGCTATTAATAGCCTAAGCAAGCACTAGCATTATAGCATTGGAAGTAAGTAATTCTTTGTGAAACACAAGGTGTGTATAATAATATATGGTAAATTACTGCATTCCTTGGAAATGTAAAGATTTCTAAATTGTTAAACTGCAATGCTAATTGCAATTTCTAAATTGTTAAATTCCTATGTTGCTGTCTTTGTAAACACAGCCTGAAGTTGGGAGTTTTTGCCCCTTCAGACTGGGCGTGTGAACTTCTCATCACCTGCCAGCACTGGCCTGATCCAGTTTGAGTTCATGCAGATTTTATTGAGCCTTTATGTAGGTCCCAAAAGGAAGGGGAAACATCTTCACAAATTAAAGTTAAAGTAGTGAGATGTTTTACAAGGAGCAAGCTGAGTTCATGCAGTGTCTGGACATGATGTTTTGCTGGGTGCTTACAGGTCCTATCACCAGCTTTTGTGAATCCTCATCACATGGCCTCCAATTGCACTGCTGTTCACAGAACCTAGAGCTCTTGATGCTCTCTGAAGCATGAACTCTGAATCTGGTGGTAAGTTTTGAGCATTTGTGAATCATGGAATGGAGTGGTTGTGAGGCTGAGTGCAACCATGGGTTCTTACTGCTGTAATCTCTATTATTAAAGCACACAACTCAGCCATGGTTTTCTCAAAATCAAAGCAGGCAGGGGATAGCTACGTGTTCTACAGAACAGCAATCTCCCCCAACTTATTTGTAAGGCTCGAGATGATAATTAATGAAGAGAGTAACACTGAATTTTAATTGGGCTGTAATTATAATACAGCAATTTATAAAGTGAGACTTTAAAGACTGTTCATCCCCTACAGCATTTTTTCCTCAGATAAATCGAACTATAAAAGTTAGAGGGAGATAAATAATTGGTTCTGAAACATACTTATCACAAGTGAATCAAGTGTACTTGTGTGCATGGGCACCATTACTATGATTTCCGTGGAGGAATCACCTCCGTGTCAGATCTAATGGCCTGAAGACTAGGCATTTGCTAATAAACAGGCAAAACTGATATTGGAGCAGCACTGGACTTATCAGAAGTCAGGAGACTTCCATCTGGATTCAGTCTATGCCCTAGACTCAAGGAGAATCTCAAATATGACCCCCAAAAGTGCCATGAGTATGAGTGGGATAGATGCAGAGATTTCCTTCCCCCAAAAGTTACAAGCTCCATCTAAAGGAAACTTCAGTGCACCTAAACTTGGATTGGCCAAGAGAGAAAACAATGAACCTGATGTAGTTCCATAGATATTGGTCTTCTTAATTGGGCTTTAGATGTCAAAGAACTGCAGATCAAATCTCCCCCTTATATGGATTTTTGTGTTAGCAGCATGAACAGTGGTGGCTTTTGCTGCTGCAAAAAGGTGTCAGAACTTATGAAAGGGAAAATCTCAAAAAATGTCCACTGCTGGGCTGGCTCAAGAGATAAAATGTTTATTTCAAATACCCAACCATTTGAAGATCTTGATTGCAGCCTCTCCTGAGAGATCTCTAATTTTTCTTGCCTCCAACTGGGCTAGAAAGGTTAGAAGGGTGGATTTTTCTGTGGTGCAGAAGAAAGATGCAAGAATGGCACTATTAAGTTCCTTCTGTCTTTATTTGTAAAATTCCATCTGCAGATGCTGCTTTTCCTCAAGTAAAGGCAGTCTCTAGAAGAAAAAGATGGAAAGATGGCCAGCTGGTCTCAGTAGGGGTCAGCATTAAGGATTCCTGCAGGAGGAAAGTAAAAACAATTGCCTGTCCTCAGGTAGAAAATATCCCAAGAAAAATAGTAATAACAAAATCCATAATCCAAGTTGAATTATGAAACAGGTCAGGCCTAGACGGCTGTAGAGACCCCTGCCTTCAGCTAACTCATTAACAAACCTCCCATCTCCCACAGGAAATTTCTCTTGTTTACTGAGTTTGCAATCCTGAGATTACAAATAAGGGAGGAAAGTAAATACCTAAGCATGTTGGAGCTGACTTTTAAACCTGAGCTTGTAAAAGTAAGTTGAGGAGCTGGAATCCCATCTGCTGATCTTCAGGACAAGTTTAGAAAAAAATCTGGAATGGAATAGCGATATCCAGTGGGAGACACCTAAAGTAGTTAAATTACAAAGGACATTGACAAACCTACTTTTCTATGATTTGTGGTTAATCAAAATTTTGCCATTTCTTGGGCTATATTTTAAGATGTAACCATAATTTTCCAGCGAGTGATAATGAAGGGATTTCCAACTGAGTTTTTCTGGAAACCGCTTTGGTCTTAAAGTAGTGAGAAGAAAAAGGAAAGATCTACAAATTCTTGAAGTTGAATAAAAAATTATGTCATTTTAAATTGTTGTCCTGATAGGAATACAAGAGACCTTCATGAATCACCTCCCTCTATCTTCACTCACACACACACAAACTTCCAGCACTAATTCTACATTAATTTCTGCTTCTCACAAGGAAATATCCCACTGGGAATCTTTGCATATACCAAAAGATAAAGCTCCGGATACACAGAAAACAATATAGGTGGTTATTGCAACTGTTTTTTTGTATGGTTGCATTTTTTTGTTACTCCCGAAGAAATTAATCTTTTTGATATAATGTGGAGGTGTCTTTTCTGTGCAGGAATTGAGAATATCTGAAGTGACTGGCCTTTGGTGGAAGGAGAAAAGAACAGAATATAAATCTCTCCGAGCTGAAGTCTTCTACTCAATAAAGTAAGTTTTTAGGAAAGAGAAACATGTTTCTTTGGTGATGCTTGATTATGATTTCCTTTATTGTCAGCTGGCAGAGGGGGGTTGATGTGTATTGTTTTGTCTGGGAAGGGATTCTGCCTCTTCTGTACCCACAACAGCAAAACTGAGAATTATCTCAATTTACCATGGAGAACTTAATGAATTCAGACAGTACAAATGTGTCATTTCCAGCAAGAGCTTGTGTTCATTTGCTTGGTTCATGGTGTCATGAAGCTGTGTCTATTCTGGAAACTATCAAGGCTATGCAATTTAGCTGCTGATAGAAAAAATTCTTTCCTTTATGTTCCCTTTCTCTCATGTAGAAGCATTTAAAGTTATTGAAATTAGTAAAAATGCTTCAGTTTGTTTTTTCAGATGTATCAGTTAGCAACAACTCAGTTTGCAGCTGCCACTCGTGTTTAACCAAACAAGTGAGCAAGCGAGCCAAGAAAACAAAATTGAGGTTGTGTGTGCTGACTGGGTAGAACTTGTGTTACTGGTACAGTTTCCATTTTTTCAACTTCTACAGGAATTAATCAGGCCTGGACACTGTGATATCTTGATGGATTTTCCACCAAGGGGAAAAGTTTAATTAGGCTGCAAGTAGCAGCAGAATGTATTCCACAGTGCTCCACGGTGGGTGATGCCCTGTCCTAAACGACTCTGAGGCTCTGGGTGAAAATTAGGACAAATTTGAGCTCACACTGTCTTTTATGGTAAGTGTAAGCACTTAACAATTATACAATAAACACAGCCAGGCTTATCACATCTTCCCTTACTGAGCCTTCCAGTAAATGATGTGCAAGAACTGGACTAGGTTGGATACTCCGATCTTAAGTAGTGCTGGGAAAAGCGTTAACTCGCTGAAGGGCTCTAGGACAGGCCATCAGCTTATATGCAGCCAAGTTAAGGTTAAGACTCTGACCAGACCAAAGCCTTGTTTAGCATGATAAAACAAGATTACAGCATTGCCAGGAGATACTGTTAAGAAATCCAAAAATTCTGCTTGCAGGTGGTTCAAAATCAAGCTTTAGAAAATGTTGGACTATGGTTAAGTCAGACTGATGAGGATAAAGACCCTTTGTACAGAGGGAAAGGTAGAGCAGGAAAGACAAATATGATTTGGAGTTGAAGAGTAGATGTCTGATGCCAGACTGCTGCTAACACAGCTTTGATCTTTCAGGTCTCCATATCTCCCTGCTTTTTATCACCTCTAGCATAAAAAGGCCAAAATGTTGCACTATTAAAGTCTACAGTGCCTATAAACATGGGAAAACTGTTACTTGCAAGCAATATTCATTTTGGTTATTGCAGAATGATGCTGAACACCTTTCAAAATGCATATACACGTAAATCTGGTGTGCATATGCATATTTGAAAGGGTTGTTAATCAGCTTTAATTGCTCAGGTCTGTGCTTTTAGGATGTTTCTTAATGTTGCTTCTTATTCTTTAAAATTCTACAACAATTTGTTGGAATATTATCGTCATCTTTGACTAGTTTAATGAACATAGCCCATATGGAGAATCTGATGTGCTGCACGTTCATGCAGGAGACAAAAGCCAGCAGTAAAACCCAACAACATAGCAGCTTTTTAGCAGCAGAATATCAGCAAGAATTTTCCAGGATTTTCTAGGACTCCAAAATTGTTAATTAAGGAAAAATCTCCTCATGACAGTGAGATTTTTTTCTGTTTGTTTTCCACAGATGTTATTTCTTTGTAAATTATTGGTTTTGTCTGAAAGGATTTTTTTTTTTTTTTAGACAACAAGGCTATGAGAAAGTGACAGTCTACCTATTCTTACTAAAACAATATTGGTTACTCGATTTATTACAGTGTGCAAACTTGAATAAATTTAAATTAATCTCTAGATTTTTAGTAAAAATATTTTATATATCTTTCTTTTTATTATTACTTTCCCAGAAAATATTGTAGTGTCAATTTACTAAGGGCTTTGACATCTTCAAGAGGAGTTCTTGTAAAAATGTGAGTGAGGAAGGCTCAGACATAGGACCTTAATATGCAGATCATGTACAAGTTTGGAAGTGCTTGAGAATGGAAATAATCATGTAAAACTGAATTAGAAAAGAAAAGATACAAAGACATGCATGAGGTAAACAAATTTTAAAGCTTTCCTCAAAGCAATGGTTTTTTTCAGAAGACTCTCTTCTTGTGCCAGCTCATGCTAAATGTAAAGAAGAATTTGTGTCAAAACCATGATGGAAAAGTGCTTTGATAACAGAAGATTAGCTTTATCTTGTTCTTTTGCTGAAGAAGGGCCAAAATCATTTGTAATAATTTGAAGGGCAGGTCAGAATCAAAAGTTGGTAAAAGGATCAGAGGCCATGTGATTCACAGTGCGCTCTTGCAGATTTCCCAGATCTGGCTGTGGGGTTCTGTGTTACTGGAACCCAGGGAGCTTAAGCCTCTTGGATGCTGCTGTTTCACTGGGCTGGCTGATACAGTCTGCAAATTAATTAAGGGTATAACCGGATTGGCACTGAGTGTGCATCCTCACAGGAACACAGTCAAATTCCAAACAGATTGCTTCTGCCCCCTGAAGATTTGTTTCCAGGTACAGCCCAGAAATCAGCATATTTGCTTAGGAAATGATTTTATTTTTGAGTAGTTGTCACAAGGAGCTTGCTATGAAATTCTGCTGTGAGTTAATACTCTTGGAATTTAGTTTAAGATGCTGGTCTTGGCAGAAACTTGTTATGCAAATAATATCCTCCAGATGTGAAGTGTATTATGGAAAATACTAAAGAATGCATCTCTATGAGTGCAGTAAGAATGTACAATGTAATCTATGCAATGTCTTTTTATAAAAAGGAACATAAAATAGAAACATGTATTGAAAACCAAATTATATAGGTCTCACAAAGCTTTGACCATGCCCAAATTTTGAATAGGGATTTTTCCTGATAATTTTCCCGTAATCAGTTCCTTATAAAACAATGTAAATTACTCAGGGATGGATTCACCTATAGAATCTATGCACTCTTACCAGCTGGGCACAAGAAATGAGGAAAGACATATCTGGATAGTAAGGAGCTCTTAATATACCACTGGCTTGGTAGTAGCCTGTGGTGAGTCAGAGAGGTGTGAAAGCCTAGAAAATAGCAATGATATCTTCTCTATTTCAGGATCATTTTTATATAATTTGGAAACCGAGAAATGAAACTGTTTGTTTATACTGAAAGAGCAGTGCATTCCTCAGTGACAGGTTTTGTCTTGAAACAGAGCGACAAGGACCCTGAAAATATATCAGCATAGCAACCAACTTTGAAATTTTCAGAGCTCCTGTTACAACATGTGAAAACTTTAATCACTTTTTGCAGCAATTATAATACTTTAGGAAAGCAAAACAAATAGCCCCGTGCTGTAACAGGGTTTAAGGCTCAATCATGCTTCAGCAATTTTGGTGATTTCCACTCTCTGCTGTGCCACAAAGCCCCATCTCAAGTCAGGATGTAATTGTTAGGCATGGTCCAGGCTTCCAGGATACAGCAAGAGTGAAATGCAGAGTTTAGTGAAGAATGCTCAGTCCCAGCTCATAACCTGCTTAACAAATGCCAGCTCTGCTATGCTCAGGGCTGCCCCAGCAGGATGGGGATCCTCACCACTTCTGCAGCCTCAGCTTCAAAGGTCATGACTGAGAAATCTTTTAAGAAGGCTGCTGAGATGATGTCAGAAATAGTCCAAGTCCAAAACTGTTTATCAGCAATACTTTACAAAGTTTTGCCAGGTCCTTCAAGGGCTCTCTAAATTGGTCCTATGGTTAACCAGAAGAACTCATGATGCACTTTATACAAAATTCTGGATCCTGAACAAAAATGCTCATGAGCCACTACCTGGAATATACCCTTGTCTTGTCTTCTACCTTAAGAGGGTTTTGTTCCTTTTCACATCATAATTCTAAGCATCTCCATTTGTTTCAGCTTGCTTTTCCTTATCATTATTATTTTAGCACAAAAAGGAAGGTGGCCATGATTCAGTAAACACATTTTTATGTGAGGCTTTTATATCTATCCTATAAAGCTCTCATTTGTTTCTTTTTTTCTGCAGGCATAAAAATTGTTTATTAAATATAATAGTAATAATAATAATAAAGTAGACATAAGCTCTTTCTTAGCGGGCACTACTTGAGATTCCAGTGTATTTTTCCCCAGACTCACTTCATTATAGCTCTATTTCTCAGTGCATAACCAGCACGTGTCACACTGAATGAAGGCTGGCTTCAGAATAACATGTCAGTAGGATGATTGCTCTTGGAACACACAGTGACCTTACTCTATAATTAAACGCAAAACCTGTGTGGAAAAAAATTGATGTTGAAAGTCTTAACTTATGCTCACCAGAGACTGGTAGTGCAGGGACAAATGTTGTCATATTAACCTCAGTTGTTTAGTTTTGGCACCAGAGGACTCCCACCAGGGACTGGGAAAACATGGGCTGAAGTGGGGGTGGATCCTGTCCAATAGAATATGTAATGGATAGAGCTTCATTTAACAAAACTTTTGTAATTTAATTATTGCAAAGGATATCAAACCCTCAGACTCCTAGAATGGCATTTTGAGACGAACTCATTGGGAGGAAGTATTTCTGAGACAAGAAAGGAAAAGGAGGGGACTGTGCCAGGATTTCTGGGTGCCAGTGCACATCTTGAACTCTCATAATTCATTTCAAGCATGATGGAAGATAACCTAACAGAATCAGTCCAATTTTAAGCTAAATGCAGGATATATTGCAATATTCTGCAGAAGTAAAATATGTTTTAGGAAAGTTTGGATTTTTTTTTTGTAATTTCTTTAGATTCACTTGAAAAACTCTGAAATTAGGTAAATAACTTTAAGTAGTAGTTTCTAACCCAACCTTTTTAGTCAGAACCTCATGAACATTTAGAGATACATGAACTGGCTTTCTACAAGGTGAACAGAATGAAATTATTTTTAAAAACATTAAAAATGTATTGTGTTTTTCAATTTCCCTTTGCTGTCCCCTGATCCTCTTAGTAGCTAAGTGAACAAAGTTTGTATCCATCCAGAACAGCTTGTAGACTTCCAGACCCAAAGTTTCTTCCTTTCTTTCCCTGCAAGGATCTACTTTTTTTCTTGTAAGGTTACCTTCACCCCTACCAGCCTTTCCATTTACTCAGTTCTTATAAGTCGTAGCCACATCATCCTTCAAATCAGCCCATCATTTCAAGGCTGTGAGGTGCAAGCTCCTGAGACAGCCGACAGGATCTGTTTGCCTGATCCCCTCTGTGTCCTCTCTTGAACTGGCTCCCCACTTCCACAGCCATATTTTCATTCTTTCTCCTGAGACAAGACATTCACTTTTGATCTTGTCTGTCTCTTCTTTCTTCACACACAACTTCAGGTTTTCAAAAAGGCCATCTCAGCTGATGACTTAAGTTTTAGCTTTTATATTTTTTAGATTCTGGGATGTTTGGGTGGGTAGTTTTGGGTTTCATATTAAGTACTACTAAGCTCTCTTCACACAGCAGATAGACAAAACAATTCCTTCTCTAGCTTGATATCAACGACAACTTTCAGGCCCAAGAACAAAAACAGTGAGGTGAGAAGAGAAAACAAGGAAAATCGAAGTTTCATAACCTGAAGCTATAATTGGACAATTAACTTAAATATGTTAATGGACCAGAACTTTAAAAAGTGTGAGACCTTGTAGCCGGCTGTCCATTTTGTTATCATTTTGGGTGCATCTTAGGTGTGGTCTGGGTGGACTCGTGTGGCCCAGGTGTGCCCATTGAGGCCTTTTAATAAATACCTACTTTATCCTTTTGCTCTGTCTAGTCTCTGTTCCAGGTCAGCCTCTAGAAGGCATCACAGCCACCTGTGTCATCACCTAAGGCATCACCTAAGTCATTTGGAAGACTCCACCTGATTTCCTTCTTGACCTAGCTTTAGTTACACAGTAAAATAGCAAACAGCAAAAGGAGTCGCCTCAGACACCGACTCAGTCAAGACCAAGGCCTTTTGAGATGTTTAGTGAGAATTGTTTTTCTCCCACTACCTTTTAAAGTCTTTAATTTCTGCTCTTTGACTGTTTTAAGTTGAGGAAGCCTAGCAGGTTCAGTTTAGAATGCTGTATGTTGCTGAAGCACTCAGCCAGTGGGAAGTGAATGGCTTTTGTCAACAGGTATTTTTGGCCGATGAACGTAGCAATGAAAAAAGAAGTGTGAACCCTGTCTGAGCATCACTGCTATCAGAGTTCATTTTGGTTTTGACATCAAAATGCTCTAAATGACTAAGAAAATAATCTGGGAGACACCAAGAAAATGTTATGAAATTTTCTGTGACCTTGCAAGCTCCTTTCACTCTTTCACTCCCTTCCCTTCCATCTCAGCAGAAATCTGAAGATGTATCAATAGATGAACTCTGAGAGTCCTCTGGGGCACATTAAGTAAACCTTGAAGGTCAGATTTTGACTGGTCCTTAAATTGTTTCCCACCAGTAGAAGATACTGCACTTGGCAGTTTTTAAAAACCCTAACAAAGATTTTATTTTTTTTTTATTTATAACTGCCAATCCAGGCTATTAGTCAGGAGTCTCCTTGTCCTCCCTGCAGGAAGCTGGCTGAATAGAGGAGGTCACCATGAAGGAAGGGCACTGCTGTCACCCTGCCTTGCTCTGTGATGTTAGGTACTACAAAATCACCTGGTGTAGACCATATTCCAAAAAGTTTTCATTGGATTTGCAGTGAAGGAGCTGGGTATGCAACACTGCCTTGAAAGTCAGCTGGCTGCTGCTGTGTGATCAAACCTCTCGGGAATGAGTTTCTCAGCTTACAGGGAGAGTCAGGATTTGATAGGCCACATGAAGTTTCCTTGAGTTAATACTTTGCCTCTCCCTATCCTGCCAGCTGCCAGTAGAGAGCAATATTGCACACACATGAGAAATTAGCTCACTAAACTCTACTAGTCAAAGGGGAATTAGCCACTATAATTATTGTTTTCCTTCTCGGTACTGCTGTAATAACTAAGCTGTACATAAAGGAGTTTAAGCCTTGCTAATTTTTTCATTCTTCTCAATACTTACTTTTTATCTTGTGTATAGTCAATGGCTTGTTAAACCTGGAGCTGATTTATTTGGTATTACATATTTAAAATTATTTATTCACTAAGAACCCTCTAATGGGATGTAACCCATAAAAATTAGATTAAAGAAAAAAATCCTTTAATCATCTAGTTGAATAAAGCTTTCTGCTTCTGTGACGAATTTATGTATGCTCCCTATTTTGTATCAACTAGTATTATTTTCAGAATTCAACTTGGATTAGATTACCACAAAGGAGTCACAAAATTTCAGTGCATGTACATATTACATTAGTACTTCAAGATCTCCTTCAACTCATATTTTGCCATCTCCTTTATCAAATTCAATCCAAATTTTTCCCTGATATAGTATTTATGATATAGGTATACATATGTTATGTATATAAAAATAAGCAAGGTGACTCCATTTCTGAAATAAAATAACTTGTACCTTAATACCTGTCCATAATTGCAGTTTTTAATCTGGAGTCTTTCAAGTAAAGAATGGATGATCCAACTTCAATAATTTATCCAATATGTCCTGAAGTCTCTGAATATGGTGAAGGAAAAAAATAAACCAAACAAAAAACCAAACCAAACCCCCAAAACTGGATACACACTATATATTTATATCTATAAAACTATATCAATATATTTATTGATATAGTTTTACAATATACCCTCTGTGACCCTCAATAAAAAATAAAAATCCCAGACTATAAACCACCACTAGTCTCCTTTCACACATCTATTCTGGAGCAGAATTATTCTGAACCAGAATGCCAACATCTCTCCTCTTTTGGGTCCAGACTGTGAAAATGCCCTCTATCTCCTTGCTAAGTATTTCAGCTTTAGGATGTGAGCATCTGCTCCCAGGAGCTGAAAGCCCATCCCTTGCCTGACAGGAATACATTTAATGAAATAAAAGAGCAGTAAGATCAGCTACATTACTCAAGATTATTACTTTCTGCCACATTGTGTATTCATACTATAATTTACCATCACGGGAGATCCTAGGAACAAACTCAGGGTTTCACAAAGGCCTCTGTGGTGTTGTGGCTGTAATCAGAGGCAGCTACACTATAATGAGGGCAATCAAATCCCACACTCCAGCATGCCTGGGGCCTGCAGAGGGTACTGGAGGGACTTCCCTCCTCTTCCCCACCCACCCACCCACTCACCCACCCAGGAGACTGTGCACAACTGGTTGTGAGTTACATGGATTTAGGATTTTATTCATGTGCCAAGAGCCAGGGGCTCCTGAAGGCTAAGGATAAACGTCCATCAAATCCATGATAAAACTTCCTTTGCTTTGGGAATTGCACACAAATTGTTGAAGATCTATTGATTTAACTGATCGTCTACCAGAGAGAATATAGAAGTGGTCTTTGAAGCAGAGAGACTACAAAAGAGGAAAAGAAATTAGAATGTGAAAAAAAGCAAGTATATGTCAACAGAAATAGATAGACATTACCATGTTTTTGCTCTTCCCATGGAAATTTTTCACTGACTTCCAAGGCAAGCAGTTTTTTATCTCCAGCTTTTGGGTGATTCCTTTCACCTTCCACATGTTGCCTCTTATGTTGTTGTAGAGTGCTGCCATCAGTTTTGGGATATCAGCATAAAGCTCACATATCCAAGAACATCTGGCTTACTGGGAGTGGAGGAAGACTTTTGTTTTTTTATGGATTCAGTCCAGCTTGCCCAAAGACTTGCAGGGTCATAGATGTGCACAGCTGGCTGAAAAGAGCAGAGTCTCCTTGTTTGAATCCTCAGAGCTGGGCAGCAAAGCTCAGCTCACTCTAATGACTTCCCTTGCTTCCCCCATGCCTGTTGGCCGTCCTCACTGAGCAGCACATCTGGTTGCTGGCCTCTGTTCCTTCAATGCGCCTTGTGGTCAGCAATCTGTATCATATTCTATGGTATTTATGAACAAATGCAGCTCAGCCTTTTGCTCTATTTGCTCTATTATTCAGGGTTTTCTTTTTTAAGCACTGATCTCTATTAAATTTTAATCTTCTGAGACATGATTGATACAATGACTGGAGAAAATAAAAGAAGACTGCAGAGCTTCCTCCTTAGGTCAAAAAGCTGTGACAGGATAGCTTGGTAATGTGAAGCAGAAAAGAGCTAACAAATCTCACTCATTCATTTCTCCTTCTCTCTGATGAAATCTTTTCAAAAGCTCATTAGCTAAACCCAGATTCTTACTGTGTTCATCAGCCTACCTTAGTAAAGGCCAGGAAGGACCCCAGGAGGGCATGTTGGACACCAGAATTTGAGATGCAGGGTCAGATGGAGTGAGACTGCCATCTGCTAACGTTTGAGATAGCAGCATTTTGCGGGAGGGTGTGGGAGCTGGGAGGTGTCTGTGCAGTGGCTACAAGGGGGAAAAAGACACTGAAGACTCTGCAGTGTTTTATTCTCAAAGTGCACCTTTTTGTCACAAGGGGTCCAGGCTTCTACTTCTTTCTCAACATGTCTTTCCATCAAAAAGAAAGAAATATAACAGAGAAGTATTTTCAATATGTAGCAGGACAAACGTGAATAGGAAAAGAAATGAAGGGGCATCTGGCCAACTTCTCTCCTACTCCCACTGCAGAATTCTGGCTTTTCTCTTTTTTTCTCTTTTTAAAATGGTTTCACTGTTCAGGAGAGGGAAGATGAACAGCTGAAAATAATTTAGGATGACTTTCTAATAAAATTTATGAAGAGATCTAAGAGTAAATTAGGATGAATTTTTCAGGGAAAATGATCTTGAGAAAAGCTATGGAAAAAAATGTACCTGTCAGAACTTTTTGAGATTTTCTTCCAAAGACAACTTTTTATTTGTCCTAGGTTCCATCTAGACCATTATTTAACTTAAAAAAAAAGTAAAAAAAAAAGGCATCTTAAAAAATTCCTGCAGCCAAAACTGATTTAAGATATACATATATGGAGAGCCTTTTATTTAAGGAAAGGTCAGGTCCTATGTGCTTTGAGTACTCCCAATTCAAACTTCTGTCAGAGGAAGTGAAGGGTTCTGAGAACCAAACAAAAGCCACTAGCACTCTCAGGAATCTTTCCTCCACTTAACATCATCTCTTGATATTAGCATGGCCTCAGTTTGCAGCCTGGAGACTCCATTCATTACTCCAACCTGACTGTTTCCAAACAGGAGTTTGCATTCAGTCTGAATTTGTTGGGGGGTCCAGACAGAAGCCCTTGTGACTGAGTGTGTGATGCTCACGATGAATTCATTAAAGAGGAGATGGATGTTCCCATGACAGGGTAGCATCAGTTGTGTTTTTCTGGCCTGCTTGGGATGCCTCCCATGTTGTGGATGTCTCCCAGCAAACCTTCCCACCTACTCTGTGCTGCTCAGGCACATTGTGATGGCTGTGTGCATCCATAAATGCATAAAACTAGCTCACAAGGATCAATTTAAAATAAATTGCTGTGCAAAAAGTCAGTTAGTCTCTGACCAGAATCCAGGGCCTGCTTTGACAAGACAGCAAAGCAGGCAGCAGAAATACACTTGTTTCCTGCATGTTCTTGAGTTTCTTTTCCTTTGTATGGTTTCTGAATTGTGCTTAACAGTAGAACTGCATCATGCTACAGCTTATCCTTGCCTCTGAGGAAAGCTCCAGAGGATTTATCTAGACAAAAGCAAAAGATTTGTACTTTGAAGGTCTAGGGAGAGATTCAGAGGACTGAAGTTGACACTAAGTACCTGCAGAGGTGAGAGAAACAAAGCTTGAGAGGCAGAGAACATCCTCAGCATAAAAAGAATTAAAAAAAAAGAGAGAGACTGTTCCCAGCAGGGATGATATAGGGGTATGCTGGGTCAGGTAGGGAGGTAATTCTGAGCAAATTTTTCCTTTTAGCTCATGTTATTATAAAAGGTTATTTTGAGTTCGTATTTCTAATTTACAGTAGTTAATCTAACCAAATTGTTTGAATAAATAGAACTGTGCTGCTTTTATCTACTAAACTAAAAATCTTCCCAGTTTACTCTGTTGATCACCTCCATATTGGGGTGAATAATCACTCACAATTAAAATCATAAACCCAGTACCTAATCTACGCTAGCTGGCATTTATTTTTCTCATGCCCCCAGGCTTGCCAGTGCTCTGGGACAAACCTGTGTGCCTGTGAGTGTCCCAGAGCACACAGACAAGCAGGGTTCTCTCTGGTAGTGCAGCCCAGCTCTGCCCCTGTGGTCTCCTTTGCTGTCAGCATGGGGCACTGGTTTCTCTGCCTTGTGCATCATTATTCCCAGGCTGCCACTGTGATTCTACAATGTCAGCTAAGAGCCTTAATGCAATGAGAAGAGAAAGGAAAATAGCTTTTGCTGTTGTCTGAAAGTTCATAACAACCATGTTATTTTAACTTAGTAGCACTATGATGTCAGAAGCCACTTGGATTGCAAAACAATCTAGGGACTGGTATGCGTTTCTGATGTACTTCATGTACAGCCTTTATTTATAGCACAGATACATTATAAAATGACAAAATTGTTCGACACAGTGAGTAGGCAAATGTCATAGAAGAATTTCACATTGATTCAATTCCATTTACAGCTCATAAATTCACTTAACATTTCCCCACACTTCTGACTTTGCCAGTGCACAGCACAAACAATTCTGATTCCGAGAAGATGCTCACAGGATCTCCCCTCAGCCTGTGTTTGTGGCAGTGGGGATGGGAATATGTAAATGGTTTTTATTCCTTCTTTTTGGTCACCAGAGCACAGAGCTCAGGCAGGGAGCACCCCAGGGACACAACCAAGGAATCGGTGCAGGCAGCACAGTCACCTCTGTGTCAATGTGAACAGATGGGGCTGCAGCCAGTGTGCTCCTTTCCTGGGAACAGGCAGAGCCTCCCGCTGACATTTGCATCCACCATGTGTTGGAGTGAAGCCTGGCCATCCAAGGAGAGCCCCTGCCCTCCCAGTGAGCCATGTGCTGTATTTCTGACACCCTGTGCTGCCAGGTGTCTCGGTGCACCGCTGTACAAGTTGGTCTTTTTTTTTTGGGAATGCCATTATCATTATCAGTGCTCTAGAAATGTGTAAGCTGCATATGTACAACCAGCACAAAGCCAGATAAAGCAAAGGTTAATTGGATAAAGCTGTTAGTGGTTGTGCAAGGCAGACAGGAATGTCAGTTTCTAGTGTGTGTGCATGCTCCCCTCAGGAGCTGTGAAGGCTGGTCCTACCACTTCTGGCTAATAGCTCATCTTGTTTCTTGTAGGAAGTATTACCCTGTCTTCCATTTAACAGCAAGGATGGAAATTGCTAGAGAGAAAAAAGCACCATTTTTTTAATGTTTTCTTTAGGAGGAAAGTATAATTGTGTGAATGCACTAATTTAAGCAGAATTCTGTGTGTAAGGACAATAGCAAAAATAAGATACATTTTCCTAAAATTCTGGAGAGCAGCGCATTATTGATTTAATACAGAATAACCCATAGGATAATCTATGAAAACAATTTGTGTTTATTTCAAATGTCTCCTGCTTGGTATATAAAATCAAAATACATCTAATATACTACAATGTGAATGTTATATATATATTAGTATATTTTAATTAGTTAGAAAGGTTTACTTTAGAAAAAAACAGTTTGATGAAATAAACATATGTGACGGTTTTACATTGGAAATATATTTTACTATTTTATTTGGCCTGTAAATTCACCTCAGCAGCAGCAAACAGAAAAGTTATATATTTATAGCTGCCAGACCCAGTAATATAGAATAAGAAAGTTTTAAGTTCCTTATGTGGATGTAGTGAAGGCCATGATATTTCAAGGTGATTTTGAGGGCAAACACTTTTTAAGAGATTTCAAAATGCCTTGATAGGCTAATCGAGCTAATGCGTGTTGCATATCAAAAATAATCCCTTTCCTTGGAGCTGTGTTCCTCCCACAGCTGGCATCATTGCTGCTCCTTCCAGCTAGGTCACTTTTGCAAAAACTGATGTGGAGATAAAACTTCTTCACCTTCAGAGCTGTTTCTTACAGGTCAAAGCTAAAGGATTTTAATGAAATGTTATAATGAAAAACACACTACATGCTTTGTAACTTCTTAGGTGTGGATAAGAAGAGGTTATCATTGGCTACTGCTGTGAATCTGGCATCTTTGAAAAGAATAGTTCTCTTTTAAAAGAAAAAATCAAGAATCACAGGTAATTATGTACTGTACATTGCACTGGGAGTGATATATGAGTCTTATTTGTATATACAGATTTATGAGAAACCATACAGCCCTTGAGAAGAAAAATCTCTCAAATTATTGTATTTTACCTCTCTAACCTTTGCTTTTATGCAAGGTTAGACTGCATATTTAAAATGTGTACTTGCACATGCTTTCTTTAAAGATTAAGACTGCTGAAGACTGGACTGAATTTGCCACCCTGAGCGCCCTTAACCCTGCAAGCAGCATGAAGAGTTTGTCACGATTCCAATTTGTCTGAGAGACAAGAAATGATTGCATTTGCTGGTATTCATATACCCATTCAAGCAAAGAGAAACTTTTCCAGAGATGTTATTTAAAACAAGCAAACCTTTCTTAACCATTCAATGCTTCTCTCTTGGTGAAACCAACTAACTATGCATAGAAGTAGCAAAGAAATAGCTAAAGAATTGTTTATTGTACTGGTGGAAGAAGAAATTAAATGTAGAGCTGCTAAAGAAAGGGAGACAGTGGAGGCAAAAGGGAAGGGTAGAGGATGAGAGGAATGGAACTGAATTTCTTCGTTATCTCTCAGTAATTTGGGTGTTGTAGTTGTCCATTTCAGCATAAAATTTCACAGTACATTGGAAGTCATCAGCTATGGGTGTGGGGAGATTCAATAAAATTAATTTCCTATTGGCAAATAAAGAAAAACTTTCTGAATCTCCAGGAAGGTTTTTAGGGGAGTGTGTCAAAAGACAAGGTTTACCTAAAACCTGATCATGAATAAATTTAGGCAACCAGAGGTTTAATGAACAGGATTGCTTTTAAAATTTAGCTTTTCATATTAATTTTCATACAGAAATGCCCACACATCCACCTCAGCAGTGAAATAAATCTTTCCCATCCAGTCAGAGAAATTCTGGGAATGCTGCTGGCTCCTGGGACAGGCTGGTGCAGGGCTCATTGCCCTCAGGAGATGTTTGGTAAGAAACCACACACAGAGGAATTAGGGATGTAGCAGAGACAACTCGATGATAATTCCTAGGAAACAGCATCTCATTTCAAGGAGTACAAACGAAGAAAACTATTTCTTATAGGATTGGCTAGTGCTTCTTTTTAATGATCTGGCTAATCAATTCATACTAAAGTTAGAAGGAGATGGAAGGAACTCAAATTTAATCTCATTTTGACTCAGTAATTAGGCATTCCCCAAGAGCAGATGGTTTTGTATTGTAATTATAGCGCCCTCAAATGATCACTAAAACAATACTCACAATTCCTCTGTGATGTGTCTTGACAGATTCATAAATCGAAGAAAACTTTCCTAGGTCCCTTATTTCTGCTGTATTATTAAGTTTCATTTAGAAAATGCACTCGTGTATATGTTAATAACTTCTCCTGCTTGAATTCAGTTACTAGAAGTGCCCTGCCAGAGCAAAGTTTTTGATTTGTCCTGTAAGCAGGCACCTGGGCTCTGGTTCTGCAAATGCAGTGTGGAGAGGATTGTGTGCACAGGACACAGTGCACTGGTTTCCAAGGAGACACGTACATCATGCTTGGGGTAATGGAGACCTTGGGAGAGTGAGAGTGGGTAGGACAGTCCTCTATTTATCAGTTTCCTTACTGATTGGGAAGACAAAGTCAGAGCCTGGTAGCTTTCTAGTGCCTGTCCCTCTGGCAGGCATGAGCTGTCAGCTGTGACAGTGACCACTCACAGCAACAAAGCTGAGCTGCTTCACATCCCAGTTATTTCCGTGAAAGAGCCACACATGTGGGGCCTCCTCATGTGTTCAAAATCATTGAGGTGTTTGTCACCAAGGACATGCAGTGACCTCTCTGCTGGTCACCTCACAGCTGGCCAGCGATGGGGCTGTTGTGCCTGCCCTGACAGGCACAGGACAGCTTCTCCAGGCTGGAATAATCTCCAACAGGACATGGCAGGGCTCCAATTAGCAGCGCTGGGCTCTGTCATCAAGAATTGGAATAATACCCCAGTGTAGACACTGTCTTTAAAGCAGCAAAAAGCTTGTGGAAATCCCCTGGATGAGTGCTGGAATTGGACTTAGAATAATCTCACTGAAAATTAAATAGAAGTGCTGTCCAGACACCTTGCTCTGAAATAATCTTTCATTCTGTGGACAATTTAAGTGGATTTTCTAGTCAAATTGTATTAAGCCTAAGTTTAACTATGTGCCTGTGAACATGTATGTGAAATAAGGCACCAAGCTGGAAAAATCAGTGTTTCAAATTGTATCCAGCAGAGATATAGCATAACAACCCAATGTTTTAATGGCTTTAACGGCAAGCCATACTACCGCTGTGTGGAGGTTTTTTTATTCCTCCTCAAAAAGTGAAGTTATTTGTAGGAAATTTTGGTAGGTGTTCTGAATGGAGCGCATAAAACTGCAGTGATGTAGCTGACAGGTAATAGGAGGCAGATATGGACTAAAAAAGCAATCACATTCCCATCACAAGGTAGGTTGCAAAATCTGGATTTTTCCTTACACTGTGAATTCAAGCAGTAGCACTCTCTGGAGCAGATCAGAAAGTAGCTGTAAAATACACATTCACTATCAGGTGAAGCTTTTAATTCCTTTTAGTGTAAGAAATCTCCCAGCTTATCCATTCTTGTTGCCCCTCAGAATCCAGCTGAAGTGTAGATAATGTGGATAGCCATGGGGTTTTTTTTGGTTTTAAATTTTTTTATTGTCTGTTGATAATAATGTATTGATTAAATGACTTATAAGAAGCCAGACCTTTCAAATGCATTGTTTTAGTAGAGAAAGTGAGCAGAATAACTCAGTTTCTTATATGTGCCCAGGTGACAGTGCTGTGAATTCTCTCTCAGCTTAATTCAAAGATAATTTTCACAGCTTGATTTAGTCTTGTAACTTCTCCAGATGTGTTCATTGAGGTAATAGATGGGCAAAGAAAAACAAATCAATGCTTACATCATAGTACATGCTATATTTGGCTCAGGCTAAATTATATGTAGTATTTGAAGTACATCTTTCTTGCCCTGAAGAAAAAAAAGAGGGAAAGACAACCCTTTTGGAGTTGAGCAATTGGATAGAGCATTTTCTGTAGGAGATTCTGCAGCTTCTTTTAAAATTCCACAGAAATTACTGTAAAGAAAAATCTACACATAGAATGAAAGTGTGAAAGAGAAAGTGCAAGGGAATGAAAGACTCTTCTAAAACAAAACCAGTTAATCAGGGCTTATGGCTGAATATTTTTGTGATTTGTTCCAATGTGGGTTGATGTTTCCTGCCAAGAACAGTCAGCCCAACAGTAAATGCAGGGGGCATTTCCAACGTGGTGAGCACCACTGAGTGTGGGTAAATGTCTTCACAGGGAAGGGAGAGGCAATGCCTGAGAGGAGGAGTGTGAGCAGTGCAGGAGGTGGATGTCTGTGGGCACGGGACAACAGAGAGGATCCAAGTGAACATTCTGAATGAAGCACACCAGAGCAGGATTTTATTTCACAGAGCTCATTGTCCTTTTGTAAACACACCAAGGCAGCTGAGCACGGTCTGAAACCCCATACCAGTTATTATTGTGTATTTTGCAAACCTGCTGATTTGGAATGCATATGGTCATTTCAAAACCATGGCTTTGGCAGAGCACTGTGACCACAGGAGGATGATCATTATTACATTTGCTGTTGTCACCATGCCAATGTGGGACTGCACAAGACAGAAGTCCCAATGCAAGTCTTTTATAGCCATATTGGAACAGTTAATAAAAGGATTATTTGAACATACTGGACATTAATGTTCCAAGGCATTTTGATGGAAAATATCTTCTGACCACATGAAACATATCATGACTACAGGTTGATTTCCTCAGAATTTCATTGAGGAAGAAGGCAACATTCCTGCAAGACAAAACATTGCACTGTAGCATTGCAAAACAAACCACTTCAAATATAATTTAAAATGGGATAAAAAATGAAATATTTACAACAGGGAGGGGCAAAGACAATATCAGAAGGAAAAGTAAAATGGGATGTTTGGATGACATGCAAACATTCCCTCATCACTGCCCTTGCTCACTTCATTGGGAAACATCCTCATATCTGACCTGATTTTAGAAGAGAATGAGATGTTACATCTTCTAGCAATAATAACAACAACAAAAAAACCAAACCAAAACTAAGAAAAAAAAGCACAATTTTTTAACTTTTATCTTTAACAAGATGATGATATTGCTTTTACTGGTTTTGAAAACGATGTCACTAATCTAATCTATGAAGATAGTTTATAATGGTTTTTAACAGTATTACTCACTGTGTTTGCTTGCAATCTCATCTTCACAGGGGGAAGGACAGCAATGCGGATCAGGTCATGGTCATGTCACTGCAGCTGGGTATTCACCTTTTCAAGGTAGCTGTCCCTGGAGATCTGGATTTCCAGGAGAAATTTCCCTGGAGAGAAGCAGGGCTTTGAACCAGTATTGGAGAAGTGTCCTGCAATGGGGCTGCTGGGAGGGTGCAGCAGGCTCTTCGTGCTGCTGGAACACAGGGACAGTCCCCTGCCATCACCTGGGCTGCCCATGCTGAGGCCAGGGCCAGCAGGGCCCGCACAGGGAGCCTCTCCCAGAGGGCAGGGACTGCACTATAGCAGAGAGCTCTGAGAGACATCCCCAGTGAGCAGAGTTAATCAGGTTCTGTTCTAATTAAACCACACTGCTGCTGTTATGTCTTTCTTCCCATGGTGTCCAAGACAATAAGCTGCAATAAAGGAGGCCTGGCAGTGTGGTGTTCTGCATCTCTTAGCAGGTCAAATAACTGTGGTATACAAGCGCTGATCATACAGAGAGACAAAAGGCTAAGATTTGTTAACTTTATCCCTCCTGCCAAGTTAAATTTGGTACCTGTTTGACAGTGCTGAGTAAACCGTATTTCATTCTTTTCCATTCCCTACTAGATAAACACTTACAAACAGAACTATTGAACAGGTGAATCCTATTTAAAATTACTTCTTTGTCATAAATAAAATTTTGTGATGTGTAAAATACTGTGAAGTTAAGTTTCTCTTTTAAAGAAACTAGAATGTATTTATGCTGTCAGTCTCTCTGAGATCTCTAATGATCACCTAAACACACTGAACACCACTAAACTAGGCTTTATTTGTACCTCTGGCACTGTGGAGAAATTCAATAGTTGTTCAACAACACATGTAAAGTTTTCCCTCAATGCCTTTCACAGTACTGTAGAAATAATCATATTAAGCTGTAAACAAGAACTATAACAACATAAAAACATTTAAGCAGGTGAGGTAGTTTTGGACAAACATAGAACTGACAGGCAGAATTCATTATTAAATAATACTTAATTCCTAGTTTGACTTTATTTTGGGGGTTTTTTTGGGTTTTGTTTTGTTTTATATTGTTTTGTTTTCCAAGAAAGTTTTCAGCTTGCTAAAGGAAAGAACTTGTAAACCAATTCAACAGCTAATAAACTAAAGAATTAAAAGACTTTGGACTAGAATCACTTCTTAGTACTGTGATCTCATGCTTTACAAATAGTCATGTTCATGGATCATTGCTATTTACATTTACCAGTGTAAGACATTCAATGCAAAGCTAGACTATTTTTTTTCCATTGGTGGCAGACAAGCCCTCTGCCTGGAGTTCTTTTTTCAGTTTTGTACCCAAAATTGTCTTGGAAAAAAAATAGAAATGTTTTTAAAAATGGACCAAATTATGGTCTTGTAATAAAGCAATTCAGGTACAATTAGTCCAAAAGCAAGAGAAGAAAAATTTTATTAGCTTTTATGAAATCATAATGTGGCTCTTTGTTTTTATTCTGTCTGTGGTATGCATAGTAAGTAATTCATTATTTCTGTAGTGCATTTTTTTGTCACCACCTTTACGTCTTAATCCATACATCAAACACTAGAATATCTGCTTATTAAAATCATTCCAATTTTCCCCATAAGCTACTCTCCCCTTTCTTAGGAAAGCATCACAAAAAAACCCCAAAAAAACAAAACAGAGCTGAATGACCTATTTTTTTTTATCTGAGGGTGATGAGAATTTATATTGTCCTTAGTCTTTCAGGGAACAGTGAGCCCCTTAAAATTCTCTTACTGCTGAAACAACAAAGCAGAATAAGCTGCCATCACAGAGTGGCAGGAGTTTTCTGGCTACTTCCACTTTGGGCTTCTGACTCCTGGAGATTCCCAAGGGTTTTGTATTTCACAGTGCAGCTGCTCAATACTTTGAGGACCTGAAAATTACCTACAAAGAATCTGAAACCTTGACACCTGAAAATAGGCACCTTCTGAGATATGGGAACCTAAAACTGAAGGCTACTTAAATCAAAAGTCCCTTTTCCACAGCTCAGAATCCATTCAGCTACTTTAAACCTTTTGCCCTGTCAAGTCCATCTTTAATTTGCCCACAAATTTAGAAATACAATGCATATGTGAGAATCTCTTGCAGGGTCACCATGACTGCAAACTGATTTCTCTGATGAAAACAGTGAAACCTCCTCATGGGAGAGTCCAGATTGGCCCTCCCTGAGCAGTTTGGATGCCAGAAAATGTTTAGAATCTCTTTCTTGGTTCTGCAGTAGCCTCCTAAATCCAAAAAAAAAAAAAAAAATGTTGCTCTCTGTATCTCAGCATTGAACTGCTCTGAAATCCAGGACCAAAAGCACACCAAGTACCCAGATGAGGGAGTGAGGGCAGGAAAAGAGATGGAATTTTGTGAATAACCATACAGATTTCCATTTAAAAATCCTATTTTATGTTTGCTGAAACTACTGTAAGGTTATAATTTTCTAATGAAAATTTTTTTGTTGATTAAACACAAAATAATTGGAATATTTTTTGACCATCTAATTAGGCAGAAGGAGAGGCCACCAAATGTTGAGAAATCAATCTGATAATGGGAAGAATTTGCATTGAAAGGTGTCTGAGCATCATAGTGGCAGAGAAACTGCACATGAAAGTCATGACAATTTAAGTATTTGTGTGACATATATAATTTAGAAAGGAACATTTTATATCCATTGTTAACTGGTTTTATGATGATTTGCTAAAGAAATCTGCCATCTCTAGTTATGTTAGAGGTCCATTCATCTGCCTGACAATGTCTCTATGAACCTGATCAGCCTGACAGCAGGACAGACCTCAGAGAACTCTTTTACTATCAATGTAGACAAAAACACGTGCTCAAATAATTTCCAAATTATTTCACACTCTACTGGACAAAAGTGCAATATCAGTTCAACCCTGCTGGGTGATTCTGGAGAATCAGCTCTTGAGAAACCTGTGGAAAAGTAGCCTGTGTGAATGCTCCTAAACCTGCCTTTTTCTTGTCCAGTTTGCTACCATTGATTAGCAGAAATGCATTCATCTCAGAACTGGCTGTTTTGCTCAGAAAGGGGGAAGGCTGCTACGTGGAAGGAAAATCTAAATTAGCTGAACCCTCTGCTATTCAGGTTATGACATCAGGAGGTTTCCAAGGCTTGGCACGTTTGCCATGCCAGCTGTAGGCACATTTTGATCAGATTGGTGGCTATCCTGACAAGTCATGCAAACCTTGCAATGACACAAGGGACTGGATATGTGTTGTCAGATGTTATTTTCTGTTCTATTTTCTCCCCTCTTACCCTAGTCCCTTCTCTCGCTTCCAGGATTTTACAACATCTGAAATGACAATGTCAGAAATTACACAAAACTGCATCACACAGGATGTTGCCACCACAGGAAAAGATGACTGAGGCAAGCTCAGGCTGTCTGATCATCTACAAGAGCACTGTCATGTCTCATTCATTCCCTGATCACAGCTTCAGGACCAATGACTTTTCCTAGCACTGGGCTTTATTTCTTGAGAGGAGGCTTATTTGAATGAAAATACTAATACAAGCAGATTAGTTTGGGGCATGCTGAACTGAGAACCATTTGGTTTTCTGATTTGTTTTCTGTGTAGTAATTCAGGAGATATATATGCATCCTGTCTCTGAGTGATTTTTCTTCTGATGGGACTCAGAAGTGTGCATTTAGACTGGGTAGCCCCCTGTAGCCCTGAAACTCAGTGTCTCACACCAGGGTGCTGATATGCTAAAACCAGACACAATGAGGCTCCTCTGCTCTCTCCTTTCCTCTGCAGAGTCTCTCTGGTACAGGCCAGAAAGCCAGGAATCACCTTTCAGCCAATCCCCATGCAGCCTGACCTCAGGCATCCCTCAAAGCTCTTGCCTTCCCACAATAACCCATCCTTTCTCTCCCATGAGTTTTATTTGTTGCATTGCCACTTTATTCTGTAACATCTCTCTGTCCTTTAAAAGCTGTGGTTGTTGTGGCCTTTCGTGGGCTACAGGAAAAAGAACATAATAGACACCAGGAAAGATGTCACAGAGATTCAGGCATTCATTCTCAGCAGGCTTTTGAGCAAGAAGTGGAGAAAGGGCCATGATCTGTATAGAAAATGCATATGGTGGGGGAGTATTACTGTAGCTGCCAGATTCAATAGCATTTACTCAGGAAACACTTGTGAATCAAGAGGATCACTGCACACAATCTAAGGATGCACATCTCAGGGGTGAAAGGAAAACTGCTGTTAGGGTTATCGTGTTGGTTTCCTTATGAAGAAAAGAGATAGCAAGTGTACAGTGTTGAAGGGGACAAAGGAAGTTCAGTAAATGTATAATAATATGTGTCTTGGAGTATTAGATCAAGTCAACCAACTGGACAAGTTTTATAGGTGTTATTTCTTAATCCTTGAGTTTACTGCTTCTGAAAATAGTTCAAGTCCTGTATCACACAAGGCAAGAGGCTGTTGTCATCTCAAATAGCACTAGGAAATGTTAGAATTGCAAAAATAAAAAATTAAATTAGAAAAAGAAAGACTAAGCAAGACAAGCTTGCATTCAGATCAGGGGTCTTTGTTTCCCTCTTGCTCTGACTGGGGAATAGCTCCAAGTGAAGTCAAGATGTTGAAAAAATTAAAGCAAGAAGGGGAGATTGAGTAACTTAGTTTCATTTTATAATTAAATATGTCTTTCTTTGGAGATAAAATATGTTAGTTGCTAAAAGAATAATAGGAAAACTAACCGTGAGGTTATAGAAAGGTGTTGAAGACCACGTTATGATTCCAGCAGGCCTGGACAGTGGGTGACAAAGCCAGCAGTCAGGTGTAGGAGCTGGAACATGGGAGTACTCCTCCTGCTCTTCGCTGCTCCAAAAGATGCAGTCAGAGCCAGATTCTGGCCCACCATTTCTCTCTTTCTGTGCTTCTCTTTCTTCCTCCATCTGCCAACCTTCATCTGGTGAGGTTTCATTGTTGAAGACTGAAGGCTGTTACATGGCTGGCATAAGCCATAAGAAAATGTGTTTGCAGTGCTGCAGAAGTTTTAGTGGGTACTTCTGCAGACAGGACTCCAGAAGCACAGGAAATAGAAATTATATGACACTTAAAAATATTTTAAAATAATTTATAAGAAGACTTGTATAAAACTTTTAAAATAACCGTTCCTTAAACAGAAGATATTCTATAATCTAGTAGCATTTGGTTTCCTGTGTGCTCATACCTGTTGCATTTCTAATCCTAATTTGTGTTCTCCCCTTGCTTTTATAGCTAATGTCCCCATTGGCTACTGAGAGAATATTGTGAGACTTCCTGGCTTGTTCCTGACTTCTGCAGGATAAATCTACACTGAGTTGTAGCTGACATTCCTCCAGAAAGTAATTTTTTTCTGTTTGACACAGTTGCTAACTAATGTTTCTAAGGGACTGGATATATTTGAAAGTTACCTCTGTTGAATTTGACTTTAAAATTGCCCAGTTGCCAGAAATTGTTAGTGAATGGACTGGAACAGACACACGTAGACCAGCAGTGCAATTCCTGGTTTAGATGGAAACCAGAATGCAAAGGATGTGAAAAAGATATCACTTCAAAGAAGGGTCATCTTGGGAACTGCTGACTGTTCCCATGTGTTACAATCAGGGCTTGCTAGTCAAAAAAAGAGAGACAGGTTGCTAAAGAGTTTGCTTTATCCTGCTGATCATATACCTGTTCCAGTTAGGGATTAAGATGAAATATTTAAGGTGCCAGGCAGACAGAATGACTTGCAGCAGCTTTCCCCGGCCCGCTCGTGCAGCTCTGGGACAAAGCAGAGCAGTGGCTGAAGCACAGAGACTCGGTGCCAGAGGGCTGCAGGACACACTGCTGCCTCCCAAATGGCTGCAGACACCTGCTGCAAGATGTTCTCATCATTTTGTTGTCCCTTTCCTTAAATAATAAATGTGATCACTGTTTTTTCCTGGCCAATACGGTTGGGAGTGCTGGGCTTTCATGTGAGTTGGGGTTTTGAGCAGGCTGAGTTGGGTTCAGTTGCAGTGAGACCTTTGTGATCACCTGCTATGCTTGTTCATGGGTTCTGACATCATCCAAGGCCTATATTTTAAATAAAATCGTTATATGCGTTTTATCGTCAATCTAAAAAAATATATGCTTTCAGGACTAATTTTTTAAAATCCATTTTATAATTTATCTCCTTTTTGTTGCCAATAATGTATAATTAGTTTGAAATTAATGTAATACAGTTATTCTAACTACTGGTTGAGTCATTTCCATGAATAATTCTTGGGTTAGGGTTTGTTTCTTTTGTAAAATTCAAATAGACCAGGTAACTGTCTGTTCTCTGCCCAGCTAAACTCTTCAGAATGATCCAGGTGAATCCAGGAAAAAGTTCAAACACTTCTCTCTTTGAGCTCATGATGAATTTAATTCACTTAGAAAAAATACTCAAGTTCACACAGGAGAACTAAACACACACAGTAGGAATAAACTAAAATCTTAGTGCCATTGGCAACTATTAGGATATAAATCATTGTTAAAATAGTCAAATCAAGAAATGGATGGTTGGGGGAGATATAACTGAGCTAAATATGAGGTACTGGGCTCTCTAAAATATTAACTTGGCTAAATCAAGTCTGATCATTAGGTGATTCAGTAGTGTCTCTTTTTTTAAAATCTCTTGATAATGCTGTGGCACAGGAATGATATACACCTGTATATCTGAGCTGTGTCTTGCACTTAACTTCCCAATGGTACTTTAGCATTAAGGGGAAAACAGCAGCTACGTTTTAAAATGGTTTCTACTATAAGGAGTGGCAATATCTGTGTAGACTTCCAGGTCCTCTATGTAGTACCTGTATCTAGTATGTACCAAAATTCCTTATGTGTTGAAGGTAAGAGAATAATTTCATGGCCTGACTTGATACAGAAAAAATTTAAATTTGAAGATATTTCAAGATATGGAGCATTAGCTTTAGTACTGGGAGAGAAGGATTGCAATAAGGCAATTAGAGATGCATACTAAATTAATTAATCCCACAGCTTTAGCACACAGCTGATACTTTTGAGAAATAATTTGCAGAAAAATGTTTCCTCATGTTCATCCACATATGGTATTTTATTTCAGCAGCATGGCTGAACTGGAGGGTTCTGAGTGTGCTCAATACCATGAGAGGTGTGTACCAGAGATGGAAAGCCACATGAATAGCCAGCCTGCTATTCTGCAGGCTGTTCCATGCTATGTTTTTCTTAATGTCATGGATACAGAAGACTAAATTATGGGGGGACAAGGTTATATATTTCTACACTTTAACTTCTATTATATTTTATAACTCTAAATTACAAAAAGCAATTTTTTTTTGGATCAATGGACCTATAATTTCTTCTGGTTGTAAATTACCACAGAAAATAAACTTTAAAATTGACAGTTCTCTCTCTAAAAACTAGCATGTTTGGATATATTTGTGGTTCTTTGCTGTAGAGTTATACAAAGCTTCAGCTCCAATGACAATAGGCATCCAAATAGCAAGCATTTAATCTAGCCCAGTGTAAGATGTGTAAGTCTCAGCTAGCTGGCTGGAAGAGAGATGGGAATGGCCCAAGCATCCTATTTTCCACAGGGGGAGATAAGCCCTTTCTGCGACATTTTTGTTCTTCACTGTCTTGGAGGGAAGCCTAGAGAAACGCCCTCAGGTAGAAATCTGCCCTAGCTGAGGGAAAAGGATGGTTCACATTAAGGCTTTCAAGTTCCTTCTGCCGCAGAGAAAAAGAAAATCCCACTATCATTTATGAGTCCTGTATATGCATATTTGCAGAGAGGCACACGTGCCTCTGCTGTTTGCCAGACTCTGAACCAATTTACAATAATTTTACTTTACAGAGTGGAAGGGCTGGGCTGGAACTTGGGGGTTACGGCATACTGGCACTTCTCCCAGCCTGTCAACATGTACAATTGAATCTTATTTTTCATTCCTGCTCCTGCTGTGAAAAATAAGCCTTAAAAACATTTATTGAAGTGCAGAGTGATGCAGCAGTGTCTGCCCACATTTGCACCAGAGCCAGAGCCAGTGAGAGATGTGAGCTGGCCCTTCCATTTCCACACTCATTGTGGGGGTTATATGACAGCAATACAGGAGTCAGTATTAAGTGCCACTTTGCAAAAGAGTGGGGAGGGATCACATCAGGAAGATTTACACATCTGTCTCTGAGTGGCCCTTCATTGCCACGCAGATGGAGCTGGGTAAGAGTATATCTCCCTCCTCTTGAAGTCGTAAATAGCATCCCTGCATGCAAGTGCATATCCCACTCATCTTACACTTAATTTTTAGGCTACAAATAGATGTAAAGCCCAGGTTTCTGTTTTGTTGACTGTTTATATTATTTCTGCATCTGCTTAATATGAACAACATTTTTACTATCTTCTGTGTTAGATTTTCTTGTAGCAAAAACTTATCTTTACTGTGTTCTAAGTTAAACTTTCATCCCTTTTCAGCCTGCATACTTTTTTTAAGTCAAGGATGATACTGGAAATATTAAGGAGTTATTAAAAATTATGATTAATCAATTTTTTTACAATAGCACTTAGAAGTCCCTGCTGAGACAGGAGACCTATGGCACTGGGCACTATAGGGACATATAAAAGACTGAGTTTCTGCTTCAAAGAGCTGAAAATTGAACCAGAAAGACATGTTTCTCTTGGCTTCAAGGGAAACTAAATAGGGCTTTTACGATATTCTTGAGCAAGATGGAAGTCCCATGTTTCATTGGAGCCTTTTCTTTTCAATTCCACTATTTCATAAAAATAATATAATGAATGAAGCTGCATTGAATTTTCAGTTAAAAGAATCTCAGTTTATCTCTGCTCTGTCTCCACACAGCCTGCTCCTTTTGCTCTCTTATTCTTCCTGTGCAGGAGCTGTACAACAGCCCTGTGTTCTCTGTTCAGCAAACCCTTTCACACAGCTGCATTTGTGTCTTCTCATCACATTTCTAATATTGAATTTTCATGTTTCAAAAGCCACTTTACTTCTCATTTTTGTTAACTCTGTGGTTATGTGAAAATAGTCAAAACTTTCAAAGTAGTGAAGAAAAGGAGCAAGAAGGGGATGTCCTCCCCTCTGTCATTCTCCTCTCTATCATCTTTGTTAGCAGAGGAGTCATCAAAATGCTGCATGAGAGCTGCAATGGTTAAAGACTATACTCTCTCCTACCACTAACCTTGAGTCAGTTTTTCTTCATCGTACAACAAGAGGAAAAAAAAGGACAGGAGCAGAGCTGAAGGTTATTTTGCCTCTGTTGATGCAAAAGTAGAGAGAAATCTACCTTGGGAGACAAAGTAGAATAGCAAGCTACCAAGTTCACAAAGCAAATCTTCCTTTCTGCTTGGGTTTAGCCCTACACTTCCCAGGTTCCTGCTCTGCATCTGGTGAGTTGTCCCTCTAAGCTCCCTCCCACCAGTCTCAGAAGTTGGGAAGAAGCTGAAATAAGAAGGTAAGGAGAGGCTATATGTGGGGGGCAGCCCCAGTGGGTGCCAGGCAAACTTTGAAGTGACTGATTAGTGCAGACAGTGACAGAACAAGTTCCAGCCAAGCGTGATTGCTGCTAAGAAGAAACAGCCTTGTTTTAATTTGACTATTGTTCCCTGATAATCTGTGGAACTGGAGTGGAATTCAAAGCAGCATTGGTCTGCATTAATCTGAACACAGTGGTTCTTTGCAGCTTGCTCTGATCTCCAGTACTTTTAATCTTTCAGTAAATTTTGATTTGATTTCTCACTATGATATACTTCCCCATGGAGACGGACAAAGGAGAGCTGAGGGAAACTGCCCAGGCCAGTTAAGTATTGGAGAACCTGCTTGAAGCCATTGTGAAGAGAAAAAAACTACTTCTCAGGCTCTGCAATCTATTTTCTCTTATGAATAACAGGCTGACGGTTTTAAATTGACTAAAACAAGTGGCTAAATCATCCTCTGAAAATGAACTACTGAACAGGCATGCAATCTCCCATGAATTCTGTAGATGACAACCAAGTTCCCTGCAGTCTCTCTCTGACACAAAAACATGTTATTTAGTTTTCTGTGGAATCTGGTGAATTATATTAGCTGACTCAGAAAGTCCATCAGGACTCCTTCTGTCTGCTTCAAGGCATCTGGGTTTCAGGATGTGACTGTCATCTCCCCGTCTAAGCATGAGGTGTCGCAGTCCCAAGCCAGTTGCAAGGCTCATGATGCTCTCTCAGGCAGACTAGGACTGGGTGGTCCAAACCCAGGCAGCAGGATTGGAAACCAGCTCGCTGCAGCCTTCCACATGCAACGGTGCCAGGCTCTGGCAGAATTTTGTACTAGGAGGTGTAGCCCTAACTTGCCCTCAGCTGGGTAATGCTGCCCAGTGGCAGAAATATGATTGTGCCCTTCTTCCCTTCAATTTAGCACATGCTGTTAACTGCCTTGTCTTTTACTCAGTCTGGTGAAAACCTGGAATCTATTGGGTTCTGCCACTTGAGTGCTTTCTTGGGAAATACAATCAGGCAGCCTCTTGCCAGCTGCTCAACTATGGAGCCAAATGGAGCTTCTGGAAACATTTTACACTGTGCACATTTCTCCCCCATCCTCAAATGCTAAGAAGGTAAAAAAAAAAATTAAAAAACCTCCTTTGTAAATTGAATTATGCTGCTGTGATAATTTTGTAACCTTCTATTCTCATTCTGTACAATTTCAAAACAATGGGCAAATCTTTAATGGAAAATTAATTGGAACTTTCAACTCTTTTAAAATGCTTTCACTGTTTTTCTCTCTCCTATATCAGGAATTTTATTATAATATATATTTCCCACTTGTTTTGGGTGAATTTACATCTCCTCTTAAAAAAAAATACACAAAAATGAGTGGGAATATTTCTTTCTGATAATCACACCTGGGGTGAACCTGTCACCATTGTGCTTATAGATTATTTAGGAACTAGCACAACAGGAAGGTGGACTGCTTTTAGCCACTTAGTCAAATTGGCAGCAGCTGAAGTTCTCAGAGGAGCCCTTGGTGCCAGGGTCCTGAGCAGGGACTAGAGAGCTATTTCTGTACCCTGAACACCTGCTGCAGCTCTGCTCCTCTGTCCTGGGGTCACATCAAAGCACCCCAGATAGCTGAATTGTCAGTAATGGTGTATTCAGCAGCAAGTTTGAATAAACAGGGTAGTTTGTAGATGTCTGGATTAAACCTCAAGCCAAGGTGAAAGCTGGAAGTGCCTTCTGGGCACTGGTGTAGGAGATTTACAGAGGAAGAAAGGACATTAAGCATAATAGGAGGAGTGGATTATTTTGTTCATTTCTCTGATGCCTGAGCATCTTCATGTTCTGCTGTTTGCAGGTTCTTGGTGTGTGCCTCCAGTTAAAATTTCATGGTACTCCTTTCCCTGATTAGCCCTGCTGTGTTGCCTTGCCCTGTAGCACCAGGCAACAAAACTTAATAATGGAACAAACACAGCAGTCACTTTAATGCTGCCCCTCTTTCATTATTCAGTGAGTTACATCCTGGGCTGCTGACAAGGGTGATCTTGGAAGTAAATTTAAATGCATATTTACATAAAATACATGCTATCTGTGTGTATGTAAGTTAGTCATTTCAGTGCTCCTCTTAGGAGAAAAAAGTCCTCCTTCAGTGAGGACATGAATAAAAGGAAGAGGGAACAGGCATGAACACGAATTCTTGAAGAACTTTAACACATAATATACTTCTTTAAGTTCAGCTGCTTGCATCTTTGGAAGGTTTGCATCAGTCTTATGTTTAATATTGCCTTAATTTACAACAGCAATTTGTAATATTATCCTACCTTCAAAAAGCAAGGTCTCTTGAGGATGAGTTAAATCAAGATGTTGCTATTATTGTTTGGTGAAATATTTATAATTATTTGGTGTCATGACTTAAGAAAATAGCAAGACAATCCTAGTGTTTTTTGTTTTTTTTCTTTCTTCACACAAATGCTGAGAGAATGAGTGTGAATGGCAGAATTGGCAAAATATTGAGCTTTCAAATGAACAGAGTAATGAAATAAACAGGCAAGCTGATCACAGTGTGAAGACATACTGATCATTCCCTTGGCATGTGTGGATTTAGTACTAATTATTTATGATACTTCATACTGTGATAATGAATGTTCTTTGGTATGCTTTGGAAAGCTAATGAAGTTCTACTGCCAGAATCTGACACCTTTCTTTTTAATTATCTCGCAGTTGTCACGCATATGGCCTCCATGATTTAAGAAGGAGTACCATGTCTCTCAACATGGAAAAGAGGAACAGACTTTGGCTGTTCAAAAAATTGGACAAATATGTGACATGGCACAATCTGGTTCAAATGTTCCATGATGATGTTCCATGAAAGCAAGAAATATATCTGTTTTGATTCAAGAGAAGTCTTGCTGGAAGAGTTAATCAAAAAGAGCTCCAGCAGAGGACACAAAAGCATTTAGGAGAGGCACAATGAATTTTGACTGCCTTTGAATCTATTTATCAAAGCCATAGCTGTTTCCATTTCAACGCAGGTGGAACAATAATAAATATCAAATAAAGCAACTCAATCTGTATTCAGAGCATTTCAATACATGGAAAGTTAACTGCAAAAAAGAAAGCAAGCTTGCAGTCAGACCTATTGACTCCTGCTACTTCTATTCCTCATTGAAAATAAGTGGTGAATGGTGCACAAAGATCTGCAGATATTTACATTATTGCCATTAACATATAACAAGAAGCACATTCAGTAACGTGACTTTATTATTTAACAGAATCAATAACCTTTCACATCACAGGAACATAATTGTCACTTTCTTTCATTTTAAGTAACCAACTTTACATCTCAAATTTCAGGCTCAGTAGGGCCGTGTGATTTTCCTACCTGCCACTTATCCCTCTAGGAGGGATTTTTTTGCCATGAATCCTGTATGTTTAGAAATTGCTTTTTCTGTGGAGGACAGGCAGCAGGAAGACTCTAGTTTCAAGTGGTGAGTTCTGCTGAGCAGGCAAGTGTGGCACCAGTGACTCTTTCTTGCAGTCCTTTTTCACAACATTTTCAAGATCACAGTGTCTAAACACCCTTCCTCCCTTGGATTTTTCTCCCACTGTCACTATAGTAGATACTTAATAGAAAATTTCTGGAGAGAATTTCACCTGCCCCAGGCAGGACACAGCTGAGGCTGATGCCTGCCAGGCACTCAGCAGATTGTCCTATAGGACAAAGAACTCTCCTTTAGAGGCAGCCTGAGATCTGCATAATCCTTACTTCAGCCACAAATCCAAAGCACGTCCTTGATGGCACAAATTAACAAAACCTGGATATATTGGATCATTATAAGATGCAGTTAAACATCTAAGGGCCATCATCAGATCACTGACAAAAATAACTAATGTTCAGCAGTTCACTGCTGTCTGGACAAAAAACAAACCACAACAGCTCTCTCCCCACCCATCCAAAAAAAGCCCAAACCAAAATACACTGCCTCCCCCTCAAGACAACTTAATCCAAAATTGTAGTGTATATGTCTTCTAGCCAGATCTAAAGTGCTCTGAGACTGATGGCAGAAACTTCATTGCCTTCAATGCCTCCTCTGGTTTTGGGGTCAAGCCAGGCAGTCTAAACGAATCTTTTATCTCCATGATTAGTGCCTTGCAGCAGATGATAAAAATCAGTCTCTCTCTTTTGTCTTGAAATTTCCAAGGCTTATGGGTTTTGTCTGATTTCACCTGAGTATTCAGCAAACAGCTTGGCACATCACTGTTTGCTTTTGGTGATTTGATCTGTCCTTTGGGCAGCCATTCAGGCATTTTTTCATTTCAGATGTCCTCATTCACAGTGTGCTGCAACACTTCCTCAAAGCCGGTTCAGACCCTGAGAGCAAAGCAAAGCAGTGGATTTTAATTTTGAGTTGCAGCTGCTGTTGTCAAAGTTCAGTGCATTAAGCATGGATTTCATTTTTACTGCTCTCTCACAACACCAGGAACTACATTAACTACAAAACACAAGTGCTTGAAGTAAGTAAAATAATGGAGAAATATATTGTTCTCGTTATTTGAAATGTTGCACAAGATCTTGGGCTCATTTCAGTAGCACAAGGAAAACAAGCTGCAGTTTCTACAAAGGCATAGTTAGGGATGCTTAAAGTGAATAGATGAAATGTTCTTTCTTTTTCTTTTGCTGTTGCTTCTCAGCAACACTGCCTCCATGTTGTAGTTTTGAAGTTATGAAGCATTTTTCTTCCATTTTGTGGGAGTTCAGGAGAGAAGATTTGATGATACCCTGCCTTGTTTGCAGCCATATCCCCTCTATTCAAATTGACCAGCTCTGTGTCATCTTTTACTCATCTATTTTCTCAGCACAAAAAACATTACACTGCAACTAATTAACATCTTATATTGTAACTTGAATAAAATGGGAAATGGAATGGCTTGGAGAATAGCCTACAGTCTTTGTAAAGGATGGCTTCGACATCAAATGTACAAATGTTAAGGTGTAAGTACCCCAGCTGGCTAACTCAGAAAGAAAGGGTGAGGTTGTCATGAGTAAAAGTGTGCAGATTGTAATCTGTCTCTGCTTGTTTCCCAGCCTCCCTCAAATGCTTCTGTTCCCATTGGTAATGTTTTTATCTTTCCTACTCTATTTTTGGAGGGGTTTTCTCACCCTTTTCATTCCCTAGCTGTGTTATTGAATAGGTGAGACAATGTCCAAGTCGGCCTCAGTGCCTGGCTGGCAGAAAAGAGGAGGAAGATTGGTGTTGCTATGGAGCAATGCGAAGGTCACTTGAATCCCTTTAGTATCATTTTGGCTGCAAAAGTGTTGCAGGGAAAAGCTGAAATAATACTATTATTTCTTCTATTTTTTTTCCATCCTTGGCTTTAAAAAAAAAAGTTCTCCAGAAAAACCCCAAAACATTACAGAACAATATCATAAAGTGTTGTAAATCTCATCCTGTCTATCTGATTGCTCTATTCCACAGACATACTCAGTGCATCTCTTTCTGTGGCCATCTCTGCAACCAGAGTTGTAATACAAATCAAAAGTTGTTCAGCTTCATATTTGAGAGATGAATACTATGGAAACCATTTCCAAGTTTAAAGTGTCATCCTGAGCATTTCAGCCCTGGGATCTCATGCCATTACTTATCTAAATCTTGTTAGTGATGGATTCCTATGTTGCCCCCAAAAAAAACCAAAACCCAAACCTAAACAAACTATTTGAAACTGCTGGCTACAGATGATGAATTGATATTATCATATTACCAAGCAAAGATATGTAATACAATGATAGCTCTTTTTATAGCTTGTTAAAGAGGATTTTAAGGCATCAAAACAGTTCCAAATAAGCAGATGTTTATGATATGAAAGAAAAAACATTTTTATTCTTGTCATCTTTATTAGAAGCCTCAGTCCAAAAGGCAAGGAATGAATATCAAAGGCAGAACCATACTCCTGGAACTGTGGCACTCACTAGTTCCTCCACCATTTCGGAACTAAGTTTTCAACCTAGGCTGCCTCTGCAAGAAGTTTGCTTGGTTGCAGTTGAAGCTTCACCACTGTGCCCTATGCAGTTCATGCTCAGGACTTGAAACATCTCACAAATCAATTAACACAGTGATAAGTTAAATAAGATATAAAGGTTGGCCAAATATAAAACAGCCCTGTGTTCCCATTTACGGACTTCCCATCTCCACTTATTGACCTGATTGCATGAACTACAGAAACTGTCCTTCAGACTTCAGGCAACTGAAGAGGAGAGTTTCTTCATTGCAGAGGATTTTGAAAACCCTTGCCATAGGGTTGAGTTCTTGGTGTATTCATGTACATCTCTTCAAAATATGAAGGTTTATTCTCTTCTTAAGGGTTTGAAAACTTTTTTTTTTTTTTTTTATTCTGAAACACTTCAGAAGAATTGTAAACCAAAATGCACTTGAAGGCCATAACTGACCATAAACTATAACCTCCCCTCAGCAGTGTATGGACTTCCCATGAGCTGACTGCAGGAGAACTTTCAATGGATAACCTCATCACCCGTCACTGGCCTTTACATACTGTTCCAGAAATGGAATTTTGAATGCTATTTTTTACTCTGTTCCTGGGCTTTCCTTTAATTCCATCAGTGTGCAGAAATTTTTCACTCTCTTGATACCTATTACAGACAATCCCAACTGGAAACTCATGTAGGTGACTTGAAACTGCAGAGATGTCAGTAGAAACTAGAGACAGAGACGTGTCCCATATTTGCTGTAAACTGATCTGGTTGAAATGCAGATGCAAGCAATTAGACAAAGACATACAAGCTTAACATCCTGCTTTGCTGAGTTACAGAGCACAGACACATATGAAATATGAAGGATGTCTTTTTGCCAACTTCTGAATAAATTATTAGTTACTCATCTGGATGATTGGTTTGATGCAGTTTTGGATTAGGGTCTCATGACATGTTAGGTCAAAACTGAAAGTCTGATGCCCCAAAGTACTGATGTTCTGGTTTTCAATACAGCCTGAGGCAGAAGTTTATAGACTTTTCAAACCTGAAATTTGGTACCTTGGGATTGGGAGGTTTGTTTTATACGAGACAGGCTTTGGAAGCCTGAATTCACAGATAATGAGATACCCAGAAAATGCCAGGGAATTAAACTATTCCAGAGTAGGTTTTCCATAGAATTAATAACAGGAAATAATTTTTGTGGTATGATACAATTGTCTCAGCTAGAATCCCTCAGCGTGAGACAGATGATGCATGGAGAGAGCTGGAAACTGCATAATGCATGAGCTGAGAAAGAATAGTTTTTGCTTAAATGTAAGGTTGAGAAAAACTGCACAAAATTTGAGAGAGAATGAAACAAGCCAAAGATGTTTTTCAAGGCTTTACTTTTTAGGTATTTCCTAACCAAATTAATACACAGACATGAGTAAAAACAGTGTAACATGAAACCACTCTGCATCATGAAGTCTGGCAAAGATGATGGTGATTCATCACTTTATGCTTCATGGCATTTCCCAGTTCAGATAGACATTTCACATCACTGATAGAAACTGCTGTGCTCTCTGCCTGAAAAATCCAGAACACTGTCCTCATAGATGAGGAAAGACTTCTGCTTCAGCTGCACACATAACATGAGCATGCAGAGTCAACTTGTGCCTACCAAGTAACACTTTTATGCTATGGGAAGATAATCCAGGACATATAATGAAGTAGCATTACTTTTTTGTTGTTGTTATTTCTCTCCACGTTTAGGGTCACTGTTGTATTATTGAACCTGTCCTTTTCACTGTGAAAAATAACATCACTAGTAACAAGTTGAATGTGCAGCTGTTGCCATAAATGGGTCACTATATTGCTACTAGGAAAATATGACAGACTTAAAAGCTGAGGGTGGGGAAACACAAAATAAAACATCAGATGATTCCAAAGGCTTTTGCAATGTTGGCCACTCTTTCAAACACCGTATGTTCAATATCATCTGTACCCACAAAAATTTCTGATATTTTAAAAGCTGTCTGCAAGTTTTGCAGCACAGATGCTCTTCTTTCTCTTGGCATTGCCATGGAAATGGATAAGTTTGGAGGCAGAGTAGCAGCTCAAAATCTCAGAAAACTTATATAGTTTTTTCCCTTTCTCAGCCAAGAATCAGAATCTTTTCGTCTGCTACTGAACCTGTAAAAAAGGAAACCTTAGATGGAGACCAAAGGGATGTATCTTCTTGACAAGGACAAAGATAGACCTGACCATACTGCTCATAAAAATCTCAAAAACCTCATGAGTTAATCATATAACTGTCATGAAATATTTAACTTGCAGTCCACAGAACTTATTCATTATCCCAGAAATAGTCGGACAAAGAGGTTACTATTCGCGTGTTTGAATTTTAGGACAGTCCTGTGCTGTTATAATTTATTTTGTCCTGGTAAGTCAGTGCTGCACAATGATGGCAAATAGGTAGTAGCAACCTTGGTAGCACAATTTGTAAAGGCACACCTTCCAATAGTAATGGTGTGCATGCATGTATGAAGAAAGAAACTTTGGGGTGAAGGGAATATGTCAGGGAGTTAATGAACACTTTTCCAATTCATGTAAAAAGACAGTAATTCTAGACATGGATGATGAACAGGTTTCCACAGCAATAAGTAAAGTTATCCCCCTCTTACTATTTCATCACCTGAACTCTGCAAAACTGCAAGTGGCACAGGAGGTTTATATGGTAATATATGTGAGAAAAACCCTGACTGAGCAGTCTGCCCTGAGTGGAGCCATAAATGCTCTGCTGCTGTGTAGTCTGCCATAATAATTCAACATTTTTCTTCACAGTTATGACTGTTCCTTTAGCAATGCAATAATTTTTTATTCCATCATAAATGCAGTTTTGATAAGGTAGAATACTGAAAATGTATTCATATTTATTCTATATCTTACAAGCTCTATTGGAATTATTTTGGTTTTAGATTCCTCCCTTGCTCATGTATCTCAGAGCTTTCTTTATAGACCCACCACAAGCACCAAGCTTAGAAGCAAGACTTTCTTCTTGGGTTTCTTTCTGCTTTATGACACTCACTATAATCATCAAAATTGAGCATGAAGGACTATGGATCCCCCTTCCCCGTCCTATATGGCTCAAAACTGCCTTAAAAATGAGTAGAACTTTATGAGTCCTTTACAACTGGGAAAACAGAAAACAAAGAGGAAATATTAAGCCTGTGGTCACAGACTGAATGACAGAGTTTGGAATAAAATTCTAATTTTTCAAACCAGCAAGAAGACTTAATGAGTTCAGGGCTGTGTTGTGTAGACATAACCATAGTGCTGGAGCTGGAGTGGGCACTTCTGGCAGGGCAGGCTTTCATCATCATTAGACCTCTCCTCTAATCCATATGCTTGATAATAATCCATATGTTGGATAACAAACACTGTAACTCACCTCCCATGCCTCGCTCACTTGTATGAACATTACAAAAAAATGCTTACACTATGATTAATATTTGCAGAGCTAGCTACAGAATAGGCAAGTATTAAAATATACTAGGTGAAATAGAGGGACTAATATGGGGGTGAAAAGGAAAGAAAATGAAAAGGTTAGGAGAAGGTCATTTTTTGGAAAGAAATTCAGATGTTTTATTTACATTTGTTCTTGTTAGGTTGTTATTTATTGTGTCAGTTAGCCTTGGCCAGCATAGATGCCTATACATACTTCATGCCTAGAACTCAGAATACCAGAGAATGCCCCTCTGTGATAAGATCTGCCAGTGTTTGCCTTCATGCATGAACTTTCTTAGCAAAGGTGGGCTATCTGGAAGAAGATGATTAATCTCTCTTGAGATACTACCTTTGGGAAAGCAGAAAAGAAAAAGGATGGCCAAGCTGAGTCAGATCTGATAGGAAGAAAGTAATGGAGGGTGTCTTAATTCAGGGCTTTCTCATGAAGGCATATATTAAAAACTAACAGTATAATAACAAAGAGAGGGAGATTGGTCCAAAACAAGAGGGAGCAATGGAAGAGGAAATAGTCCAGTGCTTTGCACTTGAATCCTGCTATGGTCAGGACTCATAAGAAGTATATGTTTGGTCATTAACTTTTATGAAGTGCTGATTTCCCTTTTGGCTTCCACCCGTCCATCAGCCCTGCAGCAAGGGCTGCCATTCTCACAAAGCTGAGCCAAGCAATTGCTCAGTGTGCTCCTCCAGCACCACATTTTCTCACTACCAACCTCTCCCCATCTACCTAATAGCTCCAAGACAGCCGTGTTCTGCCTGTCTGAATGGCCACTAATGGCCCAGCTGTTCTTAGGAAGACACAGCAGGTTTTTGTGCCAAGACTTTAAATGTTGCTGTTACCTTTAGCACTCCTTGGGTGCAGGATGCAGTGGAAAGACAGCACAAAGCAGCCGGGTACTCTCAAAGACACCCTTCTTTCCCTTCCTTGTGTATGTACCTTCTTGGTTTGCTATAAATCACCTGAGGCTTGTGTAAACAGCACTCTGAAAAGTGCAAGTCAGGGCTGGTCTCTAGGGCCATTTAGAACAGTTATTGTGTTGGTTTTCAGAAAACAAAACAGTTCTGAGATGACAGAATTTTGACTATCCTATGTTAGGTGTTCTCTGCTTTTCACAGAAGACCACAGATGGGTCTAAAGTCTAAATTGCAGTAGTATAAATCATAACCTCATAATCATTTCCACAATTTTCCACACAGCCTAAAGTATCAGATTGAAAAAGCTTCATGCTATGTACTTTGTAAACATTCAGGCAAAGAAAAGGATATCCCTGTAAATTGTATTCTATACAGAAGGGGTTTTTACACTCCTAAATGACTAAGGAACAGGGAAACAAAATTACATGTTAGTAGTAGCCAAGGGATTCTAGCAAAAAAAAACCCAGAAAAAGCCCCCCAAAAAACCCAAACCAAAACTAAAACCCCCAGAAAATGGCAGTCATCTGATGATTGGTGGAGGGAATGTGGATCAGTGTGTGGGACCTTGTTATCACAATCTGGTCATGCAAGGGAGTGTCCAAGGAAAGCAGACATTCCTAGAAAGGAAGTCTGGGATTGTTGAAAGTACCTGTATATCCTTAAATGACTCTTAGACAGTCACCAGACTTTTTTTTTTAATTGTCTTTATTTTTGTCACACCAGGAGGTTTAAAATCACACTTGCATGGCAACCAGAACGATAATGGGTAGAAGCAGAATGGGAGCTGAAAATAAGGCAGCCATCCTTAATGGCCAGAGTACACAGAAGTGCTGCTAATAATATTCAGCAACAAAAAATGGAACTTTGACTGAGCAATTTTCTCTCAGGAAAACAGTCAGCAGCATTTCATCAAACGTTGTAAAGAAACACAGATTTAAAAAAACTAGGTTGAGCAAATAGATAGATAGTTTTATAAAAAGGCATTTTTACTTAAGTGTCTGCCGCAGAACAAACTGGGAGAAGCAAGAGGAGGGTATGTTTTCACACTACAGAAATCAAATGAAACCCATAGAAGAGATTAGTTTTTTAAAGATTTAAATACATGTCATCTCTCATACATTTTTCTCTCAAAAAAACCCCAAAGAAAACACTTTAATTAGATATTCTTTTTCAGATTCTCCTTCTTAAATAAGAAAGTCTCTCCTTTTAGACAGAACTATTTTTGCATCTTAAGTGATAAATAGGTTTCTGTAGCCTGAATTCTAAATCTCTGCACTGAAAATACAGATTTGTTTTGGAGTTTATAAATTCAAGAAATAAGTAAAGAAAAATAGTAGTGCATTAAGACTTAAATAAATACTTTTTGCAGCGATACATTATATGGAGCCACTTGCAGTACTCAGGACATAACATGAGCCAGTTTATAGTCATTCTGCACCATTTGAGTGTGTCATTTCTGGGTCACTTCATTGCTAGATGTCACTGTATATGACCATCACACCATCCTCACTTTTCCCCTTTAACAATGCTGTGCCTCTGTCTCTGTGGTCATACACAGTAGCACAGCGTATGAAATGCAGCAGTAAATATGCCTTTCTTTCTGAGAAGATATTTCTCCAGGCTCTACCAGACTGATTCTTAGAAAGGAAATATTTAATATTGTGCTTCTACTGAAGACCTCAGTGTGTGGAAAAGGAGTTTTTTCTGTCACCCACCTCATCAGGAAACTCAGCACCTCTTTTTTTTCCTCTTTGCAGCACTGTTCTTACACACAGGACAAATTTTCCAAACACTGTCAAGGAACAGCAACCACACAAGTATTTCCCTGAGAAATCTGACAATAGATTGCTGGAACAGAGAAGGAAGTCAGTGATGCTAATAATCCTCCTGCAGCAGGCAGAAGTTGATATTTTAATAAACATTGCCTTTTAATATTAACTTTTCCCCTCTCATGTTAAGAGAATTGTTTATATATAAGAGAAAAAAAATCCAATTCCCATGTCTCAAAAAAACCTCAACAACAAAAACCAACACCAACAAAAAAAACCTTCTTTGGGTCATCGGAGCTGAAAATAAACCAAGCTGGCTGCTTCAGGGGATTTATTGAACTTCAAGTGCCCATGACTCATTCCATGGTTACAAAAAGCAGAATAACTTTCAGATTTGCTACATGAGAGACTGAAACCAGGTCCTCAATGTTGTTGCATGGTGGAGAGAGGAAAAGTGGAAACACCATATCAACTACTACAAAATGTGGCTCTGTTTTACTTCCTTAGTGCCCACTGGAGCCAGTGAAAAAAGGCTTTAAAAAAATCATATCTGATTTAAAGAGGAGGAATTTAAAAGTAGCTGTGCATGCACCTCACAAGGGTCACCATCAGAAAGCAAATGAACTCTTTGTGCATTGAGTGTAGCAGATGCAGAAACAAAGATGTTGTTAAGAAGCATTTCTTTGAAAACATAAGGAAAGATCAAAAGGTATGGCAGGACTCTTTCGTTCTGATTCTGTTGAGGGTGGAAGAGAAAGATCATTGCTGCAAGGAGAGTGCAGATTGAACAGTACCCTGGGAGCATTTCTGCATGTTAGGACAAAAAGTTCTCAGAAAGGAGGAATGCTCTGAGTGCCACACCCTTCCCTGCCCTCCCTGAGGCAGCCACTGAAGAGTTAATGCTGCTTCTCCCCTCCCAAGGTGGGGAATTACAATAAAAGTTTGCATCTGGGGGCTGGGTAGGCCCTTTTTGACTATCTCCAGTCCTAGATGAAATGCAGATGGAGTCTTTGTAAGCTGGAGCTTGCTTGGTTAGTGCTTGTCACAGCTCTTTGTCCTCAGGGGTTACACAAACATCTTTTTGATTTGTTGCAGTCCATAAAACCTGGATCTCTGCTCCTAACTAAGAACTTGTTGTGTTGTGACAAACACATACTATAGTTTTGGTTTTCGCAAATATTAAAGTGGATGCAATGTGTTGTGCATTATATTGTAATGTTAAATTTTGCAGAAGTAGCCATGGGTGTGAAATAATAACTAATGTTTTTATTTTTATTATTGCCAGCTAGCTGGCAATAATTAAAATAACTCAGATATATTTGTAAAGTAGCTGATTTTGATTTAGAGTACTTGTGGTTAAGTTGAAATAACTGATATGACTAAACTGAACATGCTCAGGTAACATTTGAGGAACACGTGTGATGAGGACTCCTGTTACTGACACTTCCACTATCAACCACTGTCATCTGCTGAAACCAATAACAGGGGTCTGTTATAGGGGCTGACACATGACCCTCAAAACCACAACCAAGATTACTGCACGTGCTCTAAAAGGTGGATCAGAGGAGGGGCCATGCTAAAAATTTCCTGCAACAGGTAAACTAGTTAAAAAAATAAGTTTGAATGTAATATAATCATTTATGAATATGTATTTGACCAGTGCAATAGCAAGGATATGTAAGAAGGCCTGCTGTACTTAGCCAGGATACCTCTGGCTACAGCTGCACACCCAGCACTGTTACTTCTGCTTCATTGATTTTGTCCCCTATTGTCCTTTATTCATTTTTTTAAAAATCAGCTGAGGAGGGGTTTTCATTTCTCACGTGTGAGGATGGTCTTCAGCTGCTTGGAAGCTGCAGGTGAATTATGTAAGTACCTCCTAACTGTTCATAATTCTGCAAGCTATAGATGGAACACTCCAACACCTCATTTACACCCCAGATACTGGAAATGTGGGATGCATCTACAAGAGAGTGAGACTGCTGCAACTTGGAAAGAGGGCAAATCAGGGAATAAGAGCAATGGATTTGTCTGTGGGGCAGCCCATACTCCTCAACAGGGGGAGGTGTCTGATGACCTGAAGGCCTGCAGCTCCTCTTGTGAATATATCTGTAGTTGCTTACACATGAGATGGCCCCTCTATAAATTTCAAAGTCCTAAAATCAATGCACTGGTAAAAAGGATAATGGAGGCTAAGGCTGCTTACTTCCAGTACTTATTCCACTAGGCCTATTTCATTTGTTGCAACAGGAGGCACCTTACTGAAATAGCTGAGAGTGTTAAGTGAAAAAAATGTGAGGGTATCAGACTTGAAGAAAAAGAATGGCTGATATTTTATACATTTTCTATGCAGTTTTGTCTTTCTGGGAGAATCATGAAGATTGATTACTCAACAATCAGTTCTTAGGGGAATTAAGAAGTATTTAGTTGCATGGTGCCCCTCTGTTTCTGTATTTAATGCCTGCATGCCACAGTGCCAACCTCTGCAGTGGTGCCCTACAATTCACAACAGTGAGTTTGGGGTTGCTGGCCCTGGAGAAATGGAGTGGGGTCAGTGGGGGAAGGTGCTGATAATGTCACTGGCCTGGTCAGTTGTGAGAGCTTATGGGTGGCTGCAGGTCAATAGCTGGCTTTGGGAACACAGGTGAATATGGCTCACTTCCTAAGAGGTTCAAGTGTCTCCTCTTATGTGTAGTCACAGCTGTAAAGTGATTTGGCTTCCCTGTGCAGCCCTGGACTTGTTCAAAGAAAATAGACAGTGAGGACAACAGAACATTTACACAGTAGGAAGGGAGATATTAGTGGTAAGAGTCTGAATCGCTCTTTTTTTTTTTTTTTTTTTTTTTTTTTTTTTTTTTTTTTTTTTTGAGTGTTCTTGATTGCTAAACTGCTGTGCTTGATGGAGGGAGGGGCTGAATTTGCTTTCTGCTCCTTCTGCTAGAAAGAATTTAGAGGAATGGGAAAGGATTTAGGAGCAGGGAGACAAATCTTCTGTCTAGTGAAGGTGATTATGTCTGTGATTGTGGATATCACCTATAAAAGACTATCTAAGGAAGATGGGAAGGACTGCAAGAAAAAAGGAAGAGGTGTTAAAACTGAAGTATCATCTTTCTCACTTCAGCACTATTACTGAATCCACTGAAAATCTGACTTTTAACTTTACCTTCCCCACTGTGTCTTTATTTTGAAAACCTCACCTCTATAGACAACACGATGCAGATTGCTAATGGTTGATCCAATGGGATTGCTCCTTCATGAAGTCAGAACTCTCATACGTGCCAGTCTGCACTGAAGCCAGCAACTTTGGGAAAAGCATTCCCCAGAAAGCAGTCTGGCTTTCATCTGAAGACATTAGGAGTTGTCTACTCATCCTCTGAGTAATCTCATTTCTAACCTAAATAAGAGCTGTAGAATTGGCTATGTAAGATACTGTGCATCTGGTGTTAGTAAGAAATACCAGCTTCTGTACAATTTCAGAGTAAAATGTATAGTCAGTGTGAAGAGTAGACTGAAAAAAATAATTAAATGAAATTAAGATTCAGGTCTAGCTTTTTCCACATTTATTTCAAAGTCTGTTGTCATAGCTACTGCAGCATAAGGCTGGCTTAGTTTGTTCACTTTTTCTTTAAAGAAATGTTCACCTTTTCAAGAAAATTGAAGTAACTAAGCAAATAACTGGAGAGAAAAAAAATCAAAATTGTCCTTTGTGGCAACCATAATTTCATCATGATGTATTATTTGGATCAGGGATATTCAGCCTTTTTCAGCTAGGAGCCCTTTGTTCCTCAGGCCACAAAACCAGAAAATAATTCAATGAATATTAAAGTACACTATAGAAAAAAACAGTTGCAAACTTCAAAAGGGTCAAAATTCAGTATGGCTATGTCCGCTCAGTCTCACTTGTTAACATAAGATATCTGAATATATTATTATGGCCTCAAACTTTTGGCTTCTAGGAACAAAATAACATTTTGATTTCTGGACTCAGGAGGTACCCAAGGTTTAGACATATCTGAAAACATTAACCTTTTAAATTTGGCAGATACATGGTATTACTTAGCTCTTTATTTATACTGCTCATCTTATATCAATTCTTTTACTCTAGAATTAGTTTTTACATCCCATTACTGGACAATTAAGATCAAGCATTTTGCTTAGGTAAAATTGTGGTCTTCAGATTGGACTGGAAGTTGGAAATTAATGATTATTTTATTGCAGACAGGTATAATTTATGTCACCTGTCTGAGTCAGCATGTGTGCCTGGCCTGTGAGCTTGCTCCTGTATCCTCTGCCTCTCTTGTGGTCAAGCCCCTGTGCATGACTCATTTCTTGAGTGAGTTTCCTCACAGCTCAGGGCACTTTGGCCCTAAGCTGAGCTGGATCCCAGTTTACCACATTTGGGGAATTCCCTCTGGCCAAGAATTGGTTTTTATATGCAATATGTGAAAAAATAGGCACTGGCAGAGATCTTATCTATTATTGCTGTAATGATCTGGCAGATGTGTGTCTTTTCTCAAGGAAAGGTGGAGAAAGAAATTTCTTGCTGTGCAGATAGGAAATATCTCTAAACCTCATTTGTCATCCACAACTTGGTAACATAACTTGTTTCTGCTTTGCCTGGTGGCAAGTAGTTTTTTGCTTGCCCAGTGTATTTGAACTATCATGTGAGTACTTTGAATCATAATTTAGTCAGATTTTTAAATGTTTCTAAATCTATAATTTCATATATGTGGTTCCCTAAAATCTGCAGTGCCAATATCTGTTTTATTCCTTTACAGGGAAACTTTTTCTATAAAAGTGAGTGAGAAATGAGTAGGAATGAAATGGGGTGTTAATTAGCTTCAAGACAGTTTTCTAGAACTTTCAACTAGGCAATTCTTTGACAAGAGGCAAAACAATGATTGTGCAAAATGCTTGAGCTTGCAGATAAGCCTGAACCTATGAGATACCATTTGTAAAGTCTGAAATCCATGCCATATTTAGCTTTCTGCTCTCTTTCAACATGGTTATTTTAACTTGTTTGCTGTCCACAGGCTCTCTTGCTGGCTTAGAAAGATGTATATACTTCACTGGATCTGGACCTAATTAAGCAAATTCCATCTGGTTTTGCCCCTGGCTTTTCTGGCTGATAGTGATGCCGTAATTCATGGGGACTATATTTTCCCAGATTTTACTCAGTTCTAAAAAATTAGATCATTAACTGTGGTTTTTTGTGCACTCTTTTAAGGCACACAGAGTGGTTCTTCACACAATATACATAGAAGTAAATTAATGTTTAATGCAGTATTTTACATATGGTAAAGTTACATGCTATGTATATATTGCTAGCTATGAAATTACTGTCTAAAATGAAAGTTCATTCATTTTTTAAATTATAGTGTTCCGCTGTTCTAGAGCTTGGCTCTCCTTAAGCACAATCCTAGAAACAAATGCACTGTTGGTTATCTGGCTGTGTTGTGCTCTTTTCATTTGGGGATTTTTTTCCTAGTATAAAGCTGAATATGGCCTGTTGCTCAATATTTTATGTTTAAAAAAGAAGATTCCTATGGCAATAACAATAAGCATAGGTGGATTTGTGTGTCTCAGTGTAAGGGCTGGTTGCTGAAATGATTCATGATCAAGCTTTAAGAGAATTGTGTGCTGTGGTGGGGCTGGCAATATGCAAATGCAGGTAAGCAAGCATGCAGTTACCATTGATGTCAAAGTGAAATTTTGTAGAAAAAATCAGAGTTTGTGTTGAGCAATCACTTTTTAAAGAAACTAATTGAACCATGTTTTGATGTAAAACTAAAAATACTGTATGTACACCTGTTCTTGCTTCCTCCTAGACACTTTTGCCTAGCACAGCATGGATGGACTGGTTTCCCTCACACCTGGCTGCTTGAGGGGTGGGCAGGGAGATGGATTTAACAGTTCCTCTCCCACCCTTCTTCATGTTAGGCAACATCTCTTGAGTATTTAAAGAGCTGTTTCAGCTTTTCCTGAGCTCCCTTTGGCTGGCTGGCTGGAAGGCTCTGGTGGCAGACTCGGCTGTAATGTGACTGAGAGGCCACTCTGTGCTCTCTGGAGGATGGGGTTAATGGCAATCCAGCCAGCCCAGAGGGCAGCTTGATGTAAACCACTTGTACAGCACAAAATGCTTTCACCTCACCTGCACTTGGGGCTGTGGGAGTATATGCTTGACTGGTGCAGATGACATTGGGAAGAAAGACAACTGTGCACCAGGGGCCCCCAAGGCACAACACCAGCAGACTCCTCTCTTTCTGCAAACAAACAGGGCCAGGCCATAGTCAGCAATACTGGTGTACTCCAAGTGCCTTAATTCAGCATGTCGTACCAACTTGTACTTCACAAAAACTGTAATTTCACTGAGAAACCTTTGAAGTCAACTGTAATGAGAAATTTTGCTTCTCAGCTGTCTTTGTGTTGATATGAGGTTAGTACAGCAGATATGAAACACTGCTATGCAACTGAGCAGCTCTGGAAAGACAAATTTTGGATCTATCTCTCCTTTCTTTCTCAAAGAACTCAGTGTCCCCATTGCTGCTCCAAAAATGCTCCTAGGAACACCTCCTCCAGCACATTGGTCAATGAGGTGAAGAAATCCCTATTGAGAGTGAAGATCTTAATGATGGCATGATACTAGGATAGATTTCTAGTATCTTTTCTTTTCCCTCTCTGATATAATGAGATAACCAGAGAAAATTCGGTCTGCAGCATCGTGGGCAATATTTTGCTCAATCTTCCTTTTAAGAAAGATACAATTGCTCCAACAGCTTCTGTGTCCTGTCTAATTCAGTAGAACTAAACCTGCTTGGTTTTATGAAAATAAATAAGTAATCTGGAGTGGATTTGGGAGGAGCAAAACAAAGCTCTCTTTGCTACTAAGAGAACTGGATGAAACATAACGTATTTGAACAATTAGATGATTCCTGGAGTCGGGGCAATGGCATTTCAGGAAGTTGAACTGTATTTTCCTGGTCAGATCTGTAGATATTGAAGGTTTAATACTTCATTTGATCATTTAGCCTTAAAAATAATCTACCTCCCAAAAAACATGATTTATCTTTGGTAACAAACAATCTAGCTCACTTTGGAAGCTCAGTCGTAGTCTACCATTTATGAGGAAAATTCTTAGTTGGCCTGGGTAAGAGTGGGGCTCTAAAAAAAAACTATAAAGTACCAAGAAGGAGCAGCAAGCAGATTTCAAACTCTTTTTCAAATATCCCCTTAAAACTAGAAAAAATCATAAGTTCAGCGTCTTAAACTGAGATAATATTTCTGTTTTGGAACTTTTATTAAGATATTGAAAACAAAATATCTTCATGTAACTAGCTGTAACTGTTTTTTATAAACTGCTGTGCCTTCTTGGAGGGGGAAGAAGGTGAGAAATTTAGTTAGACATACCAGTGATAAATCTTCCAAAAATTTAATAGTATCAGTCATCATGAAGGTGGTTAATGATGAACTTTTACAGGATAAAACTCAAACTTTCTGGTTAGTCAGTGAAAAAGACTCAGCTTTTAGCTGAGGTATTCTGAATCACCACTTGGCAAACGTCCCTGAGAGCACAGGCTGTAGACTAGGTAGACCTGACTAGACTAGACCTGGTAGTTCAGGTGCATAAGTTAAACAACTTAAACAACAACAGCTCAGCACATGTTCCTTGAGTTTTTCCAGCAATGCAATATTTGAATGGTTTTATGTGGGCTATTTTTAAGTAAAGTGATTTGTTCTGTCACAGAAATATCCCAGGTGCTCATCAATTTTAAGAGGTATTTCTAACTTTATTAATATTTTGTGTGGTTGTTCCCCATAAATTAAAATTCTTTTTCTAAGTGACGTCTCATCCTTTCCATTTTTAATCCTTTAATATTTTGTCAAGGCATTGTGTTTTGACCTTGTGCCCCCATTAAACACTGAGAGCAGTTATCACATGTGGGAATCTTCACCTCTTGTGATCCCTGAGCAGTGCAAAGCAGTGGTTCCAGATCCTTGCTCATGTTTCTATTCCATTTGCACGTGTAAGCACAACTACTTTTTCCTTTTTAAATGAAGAATATTGTTCCATCTGTAATTTAGCAAAGACCGTCTCTCTGCATCCCCAAGCTGATTTCTCTTCTGCAGTTCCCATCTGAAGGTGCCCAAGGGTGGGGAACTGCAGGCAAATCAATCAACCATCTCAATGACATAGATTCAATATCACATTACTCAGGTGTGTGTCAGCCCATGCACAGGTATTCTGCTTCTTTAACAGATAAAAAGGTTTCACAGCTTGGGCACTCTCTAGGTGGGCAGTGAGCAGTATGGATGACATAGAATTCTTTAAGAAGCTTGCAGTGAAAATCAGCTTAGATCACCCTGTTAATTTCTAGTACTGGCAGGTATCTAAATCAAAAGCGTGGTATGAGAAGGAAAAGAAGAATGTGGCATTCACATAAATGAAGCAAAGAAGGGCAGGCTGTGGATGTTTAACCAAAAGCACTGCAGAGAACAGAGCTATGCAGAAGGGACCCATCCTGAGGCAGCTGGGTAAGCTCCTGAAGAAATCTGGTCAGTTTGTAAACTAATTGAAAGGGAGGAAAAGGGTAGATACAGAACAGGGGTCCTTTGTGGCAGTCTCATGTGAACAGGAGAAATCCAGATAAGTTGTTGATTACTTGAGCTTATTTTTTCTTTCTAAAGAATAATAGCTTCACAGAAAATCAATTTTCCCAAGGAAGCAGCCAAAGGATATTCAAAACAGCAAATAAGTGTACAGCCATAAAAAATGTGTTTTGCAGGTAGAATTAGTACACTGGGGGATGGGATCTTAATGGGAAATTTAACATTAGAAAAAAACCCATCAGAATAGCTGAAGAAAATATGTGAAGAAAGCATATATAAAGAAGTTCTATAAGAGGCATTTTTGACATATGTGGTAATCCCAAAGACCTGGAAATAGGAAACCAACCAAACTCATTGCACCCTACTGCTTCTGGTTGAAGGGAAAGCCAGGTGTGCTGTTTAGGCAGGCTCAAAGAGTCAAAAAATAAAAATAAATTTCTAACTAGTCTATAAAAACTCCTACTAATGTCAAAACGAAAGTGAACTGCATGGCAGAGGTGAAAGAAGGGGAAATTCAGCTTGTAGCACAAATATCTGAGATGTGGTAGATGAGTTGTTTCCTCTGCACAGCAGAGAACAGCACTGATATGCACAAGAGAAAATGTTATCAGCTAGGTGCTGTGTGGCACATGCATCACAAAAAAAGACAATGAGGAAAAAACCCTGTGATTTTTCTAGATGTGTGTTTAGTTAAGGTAGTCTGCTTGCCCACTGCAAAAGCTTCAAGCACAAAGCTGACCCCCATTATGTAATGGAGTAATGCCAAAAGTGATGGACGATAATGAAATGAAGGAATTTTTGTGAGGTGATGTACTGCTATTTTAAGAAATGAAAGATGTGACCAAGACACATGAAAATCATCAAAAGGAAGATATGGAAACTACCCAATTTATCCAAACAAATGGGAACTCTTTTGTGCTGGCTTATGATGGGATAGATTTTTTCCTTTACTGTAGCCAGTACAAAACTGTGTTTTGGATTTATGCTGGAAACATAATCAACATATTGACAATGTTTTGTTGATAAAACAGTTGATTGATTAATTTTGATAATCAGCAGTTGTTGATTAATTTTCATTAATCCTGGTCAGCACTTATACATAGCCAGGGCCTTTTTTGCTCCTCACCCCATAAGTGAGGGGCTGAGGGTGCACAGGGAGCTGGGAGGTGACACAGCCAGAAGAACTGATGCCAAGTGACCCAAAGAATATCTCACATACCATATGGCAACATGCTCAGCTCATAAAGCGGGAGGAAGAAGAAGGAATGGGGGAGGGATATTTGGAGTGATGGTATTTGTCTTTTCAAGTGCCCATTGTGCACAATGAAGTCCTGCTCTCCTGGGGATGGCTGAACCCCTGCCTGCCCATGGGAAACGGGGAATGAATTCCTTGATTTCTTTTGCTTGCATGCATGGCTTTTCTTGCCCTGTTAGACTGCCTTTAACACAACCCTTGTGTTTTCTCTCTTTTACCCTTTGGATTCCCTTCCCCATCCCATCCAGGGATGAGTGAATGAGTGGCTGAGTAATGCTTAATTTCTGGCTTGGATTAAACCATGACCTTTTTACAAAAATGTAAAAATATGTTTATTCCACTCTTGGTTAGATAACTGGGAGTCTACTATTTCATTTAGTTCAATTGGGCAAAAAAGAAAGAGAATTTATTGCTTTCAAAATTCCATTTGGTAGATGACATTTCAAGGGCTGTCTGTTCAGCAAAAGAGAGATTCCAGAGATGATACTGTGTAGATTTTTCTTGTGGCAGGATCAGAGAGAAGCACAGGACAAAACTACTTGCATGGCTACAAACGAAGGGAACTTGAAAGTTGAAAGTTATTAGCACAAGAGTTCTTTCTACCTCTTCTTTCTGACCTTTGGAAATCAGGTTAGGAGTGATAAGACACCACTGATGTTACTCTAGCTAAGCAGAAAACAAATCTTTCCTGTAACACTTTAGGGACACATTGGATGTATCTTAAAGGGGTAACAGAGATACATAACACAGAGATAGCACAGAGATTTTCTGAAGAGAGCTAAGCTTAGAAAACAGAATGCTAAAAGTCAGGCATTGTAGCTGGAGACGTTATTGTTGCAAAAAACCTCTCTAGTGGGATTTGGCTCATGAGCTGAGAGGTGAGCTCTGCTGTCCTTAGCTCTTGTACTGGCTGTAATAAACATATCAGGCTGCTGCTGGAGGAGTGTGCATTGTGGAGCTGTATGGTTAAACTATAAAAAAAAAAAAAAAAAAGGTGTTCTCAGCATAGCAGCAGCAGCTTTTACATTGCTGAGGGTGCTGTGCTTGATCTTGAGCCCACAAAGGTGAAGCCTAAGGTTCAATATTGTTGGAAAAAATTCCCAGTGGCCAATCAGTTCCTGCACTCTTTCAGAGAGATTGAAACAAAACCAACAAGAGCAAAAGACAAAATGTGGAAGACTCAAAGGAACAAGTGAAACAAATACAATAACTGTTCTGTATAAAGATGTCAAAAATAGCAAAAAAAAAATGGGCAAGTGTTTATGTAATTGTCCTAAAAGCAGCAATACAGGCAAGATTTCCTGTAATGAATTCAAGGCAAGGTAATATCCACCTGATGCTGTGCCATCTTCTTTGTGATAAGTGGATCTACATGTGCTCCTGAAAAATTTCAGTGGTTTTCCATTCATCTTCTATGGCAGGCAGAAAAATAATCCCATGGCCCAGTAAAGCAACTGAGCAAGGCTGGAGGAGAGGCTCAAAACTTTTTGTTTTGCAGAACATTCAAATGTCACCTCTCTGGCCAGAGTTTCACCCACACAATTTGACATCCTGAGCATGATGCTGTAGTCAGTAAGACCTGCAAGCATCTCTCATTGTCCCCAGCATTACCAGTTATGGCAAAAAGAAAGATATTTGTATGGAGGAAGACAGTAAAGATCTTGTAATAATAAAATTTCAAGGTTATAGGTCGGGAACCTCTGAAAAGAAACTTCATAGCAGGAATGGGAAGCTGATATATATGGAGTTCAGTAGCAAAGCAACTGAATCCATGTGAATTTAGGGAATAAGCATCTGTCTAAGTGACAGGTCAGACACCTGAGGGTTGCTCCTATTAGTGCAGCCACACCTGATGATAAAAACAGTGGCTTGAGGTGATGAAGCAGCCAGTGAGGAGAGCCCTTTCTGGGCTCCTGAGAAATCATTAACAAGCACCCACAGGGCAGAGAGGACACTGCACTTACACAGCTGCCACCACATAGTCCTTGGATGCTCTTAGTGGCCATGTGCTCCCTGCACAGGCCTGCTCAACCAGTGAAAGCCTCATGATGCTTCTACATAAGATTAACACACAGCTTCATTAGTAATGGCGCCTCCTCCCTGCCTAAAGTGGATAAACTGCACTTATGCCCACAGTGCCCAAATTTATGTAACCAGGTCCTTGTTTTTCTGTTCCTGCTTTAGATTAGCCTCATCACATTCAGTACTCTGACATCAGCTCACTAACAATGCTTAAGAATCCTGAGTTCCCACACAGCTAGTTTTTAAAAAAAATCAAAACTAATCCTTACCTGCAGATACCAATGGCTGATTCCATGGGAGGAAGGCAATCCATGGCTCAGGCAATGATCAAAACATCTACATGTCATTGCTAACAGGCTCTGTGTATTGAGTGTACTTCCCATTGTAAATTTCTGGAAAGCATTTCTGCAATGCTTTCAAGTCAGTAAAAATTTGCAGGGTGAATTTGGTAAAATGTGAAGAAAATGGAAATAATGATGAAGAGAGAATAGCAATCTGAATAGTGAAAATGCTAGTATTGAAAAGAATAAGAAAATATGATTTTTTTTAAAGTTGAAGAAATTTCATTCAAAAGGTGATTGCATGTATTAATGTTTGCCTGATATTTCACAGGTCATGCAATATAGTTTTTCAGTAGTGGAAAGACAGTGCTGTCATTAGGGATAGTTTTAAGAAGTAAGGGGTGAAGCATAGATAAAAAAATTGAATTATGAGAAGTTAGAATTTCTGAAGATCTCAGGGATTAAATTAATAGGTTTATGAATATTTGTTCATATCCTAATAGATAAAATCAGCATTTAGCTGCTATGCTATGGGAAATTTAATTTGAATTATTTTCTTCCTTCACATGTACTGGAATCAACTTCCCCACCTCATAAATAAGCAAGTAAATAACAGGGCTTTCCACATCAACAGAGGGAGATGTTGGCAGAAGTACCTGCAAAGTGGAAAGGACACTTTAGAGACAAAAGCCACCTTCTCCAAATCTGAGTGCAGGGAGAGAGTTCTTCCAAGTGCTCCTTCCCTTGTGCTCACGCTGAGAAGTACAAAAACGAGTTTGAAAGGACAAGGAAAATACCGAGAATTTAGTGGGGATGTGGCTTAGGGTGGCTGAGGGGTGACAGCTGAACCCACATGAGAGAGATCAGCTCCATCTTCTTTAGCTTACAGATTTTGTGTGTCCCTACACTGAGACTGAGTGCTTCCCCTGTGTTCCTAAAGCACTGCCCTGCCAAGGCAGGTTGGACTCACGCTGAACTTTTCCTTTCCTGCCTTTAAAGAGAGCCCTCATCACCTACTGAAACACCTCTGGACAGGAAAGACCCTATTTTCAAGCTAGTGCCTACAAAATTTGCCAGACTGTGTGCTCTGTAAACAGCAAGGTGATTTGGGCATGGAAATTAAGGAATCTCTGTTACACACAGGAGTGGACTGCAATTCTGACTTGGAGTGTTATAAGTTGATTTTGTCTTTTCTCTGTACCTACTGTACTTATTTCATACTGACATTTATTTCACCCTCTCCATTTGACTGCTAGAAAATAATTTGTTGTCCCAGTTGCAGTTCTGTAATTTCTCAAAGTCAAGGAAGATTTCTTCCTTCAGTGCCTGCTTCTATCCAGCCCATGTTGTGTATCTAAGCCATTGAAATGCAGAGAAGCTGAGTTAACTGCTTTGTGTCACTTTATTTAAGCTCTAATACTTTATACACAAACTGAGTATGATATTAGAAGCAATCAACCTGAAGATAATATGTGTAGTTTCAAATAAGCACCCTTTAAGAAGAGGTTAAAGCAGTGTCCTAGTACTTGTGTTCTGAGATCAGGACAGGGGAGCTTTTGAGCAATCATGTTATTACTGTTAGAAAGTGATTGTTTTGGTTTCAGTTCTGACATTTCTCAGGGCTCAGTTGTCTTAGTTTTGTGGTTGGTTTGTTTGGGTTATTTATTTCTATTTTATTGTTTGTTTGGTTGGTTTTGTTTTATTTTTCTTCCTAGCCAGTCTTTCCCAACTAATTAACTGCACATGCCTCCCTTATGAATTGTAAGGTAGCAATGGTAGAACTCTCTCTTATCTGATGTTACAAGTACTTTCAACCATGGTTTCCCCTTAGCATCCACCATAGAATCTTTTCCATTGGATCTCTAGGCCGGTGGTGTTACTCACTACACAGGCTACTGCCATTTGTGCACATCTTTTCTTTGAGCTTTGTAGGTGACTTCCTGCAATCTCTTAGTAAAGACTTAACTGAGTCCTGTGCTTTTGGCTGAGAAGAAAGATTTTTCTTGTTCTAACATCACAGACAAGTTTCTTATTAGGGATTCGCATAGGCTCCCAAATTCATAAGATGGTTTTCTGAACTCTAAATCAACTATATGTTTGAAAAACCCTAAAAGAAGCAAACCACCTCCCCCTCTTGTCTCCTTTGTATATACAGTCAGTAGTCCCCAAAGTATGGTAGTACAATGTGTTAGGCTCCTAAAAACTTTAAGAAGTCAAATCCTTTGATGTTCCTTTTTTCTGCCATGAAGTCTGCACTTCAGGCCTTGTTAGAGGTATTTAACCTTCTCTATTCATGGTTCTCACTGATGAAAAATCTTGTTTGGGGTTTCTTTGTTGTTCGTTTTGTTGTTTTGGGTTTTTTGTTGTTGTTTGTTTGGGGTTTTGTTTGTGGGGGTTTTGGTTTGGAGTTTTTTTGTTTTTTTGTTCTTGGGGGTTTTTTTGTTGTTTTTGGAGTGGGTTTTTTTGTTGTAGTTTTTTCGTTCCTTCCTCCCCCTTCTCCTTTATTCCCAGCTTTGGCAGAGCTGCTGATGGTTCTGAGGGTTTTTTTGTACTGAAAACTACTTGCTTTATGATGGGGAATAAGAAATATCAGTACCTTTAGCCAGAGAGCCAAGGATTGAATTACCATCAATATGATTTGCCTTCCAGGGAAGGGCTGAGGCATACTGGCAGGAGAGTGTGCAGAGACCTGGCTTGCAGTCTCACAGCTTGGCTTGTGCAGTACTTGAAGTGCATGCCCACTTCACAAATAGCATTCTCTCATCTGCCAAATGCTGCTACTAATTTTTTTCCCTCACTTTTTTTCTTTTAAAGCTGTTAATCAGTTTGCATATTCCAATCTGTAACCTGATCATTAGTTGATCACACTACAGATTTCCTCTTGTTGATGGTATCCACTGTACCTTTCCTAACTCACAACCTGGAAAGGATTGATCTCTGGCCAACCCTTGGAGTGCAACTGTTTTGCAATAGAGTTTTATCTGGACTCTTCTGACAAAAACAAAAAAATGCTTTTTTTTTGTCAAGGATCCTTTAGTTAGCGCTGAATGTTTTATTCTGTCTCTTCACATTTTTTTTGTTTTACTCTAATGGAAAAAAAAAAAGGAAATTCACATTTTCTTTGTTAGAAAGTGAGAAGTGACAAATGTCAAAAAATTTATTGTTGTATAACATCTTAAAATATTTGACATTAACAATTTCAAAGAATAATATTATCAACTACATATTTTTGAAGAGCATAATTATTTGTGCATGTTTGATAAAAAAATCAAACTGCAATATATAGTTATTTAATCAAATAAGCATTTATGCATCATTGGATGCACTTAGGACTAATAATAACATAGAAAAATATTTCTCCTAGGGAAAGTATGGAAAGCTGTGGCATTGTTCCCTCTTCCTATTTTTGCTTCCTGAAATACTAAATTCTTCCAGTTCTGCTTTGCAAGAAGACGCCTTACACTTGGAATTTGCATGCAGTCAGAGGGAAAACCCTGATGGGAGACAAGCACTTGCCATAAATTAGCAGATTTATAAATATTTGAGTTGGTTGCACTCCTGGAGCATCCTAGTGGGTCAGCTCTGCTGTGGTTGTGCAAATGTGCTTCTCTGTGTGGTTCAAGTGCTGTGAGAAATGGATCCAGGCTGACTGGAGGCAGGCTCTCTGTACACTGATTAACATCTGAGCATGATGTAGGGGAAGATTAAAATGAGGATAAAGGATATTTCCTATTAAATTTTAAAAGAAGAACATGCTGTATGAATTGTCCTCCTGTAATTTTCATTGTGTATGTATGCAATGAGATAATGTGTGCTAATCCCTATGAATCGATCAGGAATATGTTAAAAAAGTATAACTCATCTGTTCCCCTTGTGGGTGACATTTGTAGATTCCAAATACCCTGGACATATTCCTTCAAAGATTTGAGAAGGTAATAGCTGTGAACTCAACACTGTATTTCAGCTGAGAAGCTCTGACTAATTTACAAGCAGCCTGTTCCTAAGATGTGAAAGTGTTACTACCTCACCTAGAACTATATGAGGAACCTGCAAGGCACACTGGTCACTATTTAATTTGTTTTGGTTTCCTTTGTTTCCTGTTGTGTTGACAGAAATTTTTGTGTTTAGAATGAGAGAGATGACCTGAGAAAGTCAGTGAAAGAAGTCATTGTCGAATTCTAGGGATACAAGGGTAATTAACAGAAGATTGATTAAGTCATGAAGGCCGAAAGTTCTGTGCAAAGGGGTTGGGATGACACCATGAACTTGAAATGCAGAACAGCAGAGGCTCTTTCATTTTACTAGATGCAAGAGCCCTGCAATACAACTTTCCTGTTCCTGAACATTGAATTTTTACTAATAAAGCATTAGAGTGTGTAGGCAGCCTATTCCTGTTTGCATTTTTATGCTGTGCTGAAAATACAGCAAGTCTCAGGACTGATGTTGTCAGTGAAAGGAACTGTTGTGAGAGAATTATGTATCTTTTGGTCACACTTTTAACAAAATAGCTGCTACCTTTATAAGTCTTTTAAGTCTGGCAGATGTTTTTTTACCCTTCCTCCCTAGAGTTACTTACAGTGCATCCTATTTATTAGGTAGAGACATATATAATTCAAAAGACATAATTAGAAAATTGATTATAAACACTTTGTGATAACTGTATTATGAATGCTGGGACTGCTATTGTAACTACGTGAAGCTGCATTCAGGCTGCTTTACAATGTTACTGGTTTAAACAAGGGAAATGGGCTGAATAACTTTAAAAACTAGTCAAATCTGAGAATTCACATAGCATGCAGCCTACTTCTGGCAGATCTTTCCAGGCAACTTTCTGAAGAGGGAGGAGAAAAAGTCAAAATACACAGAATTGTTATTGTGATTTGTCTTGAAAGGAGGCATGTGCATGCGAGTTTATGAAGAATATGCAGGTATTTGCTTTTTGGAAGAGGTTTTCTTGTTAGACATTCTCCCCACCCTTTAAAGCTCTCAGATAAAACCTGATGCAAAATAGGACAAACCTATTAATTATCAAAAATCCCCTTCACAGGATGGAAAACTCATTTTACATAAATCCTTATTAGCTGCATCTTCTCAGTGTAGCAGAACTTTACTTTTCATGTCTCTTGACAGCTCCCAGTTTGACAAAGGAAGCTTAGCTTCACTAAAAAAAGCAAATCCATTTTTTTGGGATTCCAATTAACACGCTGACATTGTGCTATAGAGCTGGAGGTGTATGAAATTATTCCCTGGGAGTTTACCACCACTGGGAAAGGTGATTGATTCTGCTACCTGGAGGAAGTAATAGATAATGTATTAAGTAACACAGGAATGGTTTGTTTTGTTCCCCCTAAGCAAAAGACAAATTCCATCTTCATTTTAATTTTTACGAGAGGCAGCACCACACAGAGGCACAGCTGCAAAGCTCAAACTTCTGCTGCTCCATATTGGGACCCCAGTGAAGCAGAACATTAATCTGTACAGCAAACAAATGACTATCATTTACATAATTACATTTAGTCACAATTTATAACATATTCATAAGTGCATGAGTGAAAATGATGCATTTGCTGTGTAAGGGATAGAAATTGTGGATCAGCCTGAGCTTTGCCAGGACAGGAGGAGTAACAAAAAGAAGTGATTTTCCACTGTGTTAGAAAATTCACACTTGTCATTTTGAGTCCAGCTCTCCTTACCTGTCCTTTCTGGTCTTTTTGTACTGCTGGGTTTTATGTCTGTGAATGACTGTGGGCTGAGGGTCTTTTGTGTAAGCCTATGGTAATTCTTACAGTGATCTTTGGGAAAAAGGGCAGAGGTGTGTCTTTCTCCGGAAATGTTTCCATTAACAACTCATGATTTGCCTGAAAATGAAAGAGAGTGTCTAGAATCAAAGGGACTTCCAATAAATGTCTTCTATTTTTAACCATTGCCCCTTATGATTACCATAGTTGCACTGCAGGAGAGATTAAATAGCAGAGAGTAAAGCTTTCATAAAGTTTAAGTAAGTCCTCTTTCCCCAGAAGAGTATCAAACAATAATCTTAGGCATCACTTTTATCCCTACCAATGTTTGCCTTCCCTGCTCTTACAATTTTTTCTTATTTTTCTTGGGTTTACCTCTTTTTTTTCTGATTTACTCTCCTTTTTTTTCCCCCCTCTTGATTTTTACAAGTCAAAAGGAAAGCAATCATACCACCAAATGATAGAACTGATGGAACAGTTGCTTATATCTCAGCCTCCATATTTAGTGTTTTCCTGTAATTCTGCCACTTTTTGAGCAACTGGACAACTGAGTTTTAGAGTTCTCACATAATACATCACTTGTAATTCTGAAGAACATATAACTACAACTCAGATTTTGGAGAAAACAGAAAATTATATGATATAAAAAACATCTCATCTGATATAATCAAGTAAAACAAAAAGGTAATATTCCACCAAAACCAGTCTTTTTTTCTCCTGGAAATTAGAGCCCTATCAGATAATTCTCTGTCTAGAAAGAGTCAGCCTCCTAATTTGAATTCGGAGTATTTTTGTGTGTGTGTGTTAGGGTTTTTTGATTGCCTAATTGTTTGGTTAGGTTTTTTCCCACCCAACCACTTGCTGAGGGATTATCACCCACTCAGAGAGCAGATCAATAGCACAGCCAGGAGTAGCAGGTTGGAAATTTTCTCTCTTTTTCTGGCTTTGCCAAGACACTTGACTGACGGGGTGCTCAGAGGTTGCTTGTTCAGCAGTGGGGGTCTGAAATGTTCAGTAGCAAAGAAAAGGATGGAGTCACAAAAAACTCCTTTTTCCCACAAAAAAAATGCTTTAGTGAATGGAATTACTTAGAAGGCTCTGGGATGAAGAAAAATATCTTGGTTAAGGCTGTACATGATTTCACTCGTCCACTTTGCAAATCAGCAAAGAGCCTGAGACGTTAATATATCCCCATGAGTAGAGCTGCATTTAAACACGAGGTGAGCAAGAGGGCTGACAGTTTTCCTTTTGAATCAAAACCTTAGTCTAAATTCAGTTTTGCGAAGGTTGTCTGCCAGGAGTGCTAATATGCCTACAACTCTGAGTTACTCAAATCTTTTCAGACTGTTGTGTTAGGGAGAGACGCAGTCAAAGAAATCCCAAAGAGAGCTTTTAAATTCAATAGCACTGCTCATTTCCAGCTCCCACACATTTTATAAAAAATTAAATGTAATAGTTTCTAGAGTAATTTTCATGCAGATTTCTATTGCAGTCTTCATAAAATCCAAATAGATGCATCTCAGTTGCACTTCGCATGACCTCTCTGTTTTCAGAGATTTAAAATCCCAAAATCCCATAACTCTTCATGCATTCCTAAGCACTGGGTTTGGTTGGTTTTGTCTTCTGTTTTTGTTTTTGGTTTGGTTTGGGTATTTTTTTGGGGGGAACAGGTGTTCCTTATTTTCTATTTAAAATATGTTCATTGTGAGACGAAAAACTGCTCCTCAATTTTTTCCCCCTTTTTTTTTTCTTTTTTTTTTTTTTTTTTAATAAATAATTTTTAAGAAAAATAAATTTAATAAATTAAAAAGACACATCTTGGAAATGAATTTTCAGCTGGTGTATATTTCAGGTTATTGATACTGTGGATTTATTTTCTTCTAATCCAAGTAGGTAATCTGTGGGGGAACATGAGAAAAGTTCTGTGACCTCTGGACTACTTCTGGCTTCAGCCTTTTTTGCTCAAATAAATCTTTGCCTTTGTGAAACTCTTATTAACTCTCTGGTAGTTCCCATGATATAGTGTCACTTTATGCAAAGCAGGACATTATTTTTCCTTTCAGAGAGATGTCTTGTATTGGTTTCTCTTGTGGTTAATCTCTGGCCAAAGGCAAGGAACGGTTCCACACTGAGTTACTGCAATTTGCTGCCAATGAGGTTCCATGGAAGGATTTGGTACTTGCCTCTGGAGTTTTTATAGGGTGCTCCTATTAATCCTTTGGTTTCACATTGATCTTGGGAATGCTAGGCATTCCTTTTGACTGGCACACCTGCCTGTGTGGTTGACCGGGCAGCTGAAATTTGAAACATCAGAGAATAATGAAGATCATGAAAATTCAGACCAATCTCTGAAGGCATGCTTTACTTAATTTAGTTCTCTATGAGAGGTCAGACGACTCCTACCTTTCCTTTTTTGAATATTGTCCCCAAAAGTCTCAGGCAAATATTTCTAAAAGTCCCAACTTTGTTAAAGCTTGCAAAACATCTATTCTCTCTGGACTCAATACTTTCAGTCATATGTGACTCATATGACACTTGATACAGAGGAAATAAACATTACAGAGATATCAGGGGCACCAATGGAAAATGTCAGGATTTAGAAAAGAGTACTCAAACAAGTGAGGAGAATGAAAATGGCATAGTGAAGGGTAAGAATAGATAATGAAAAAGGATGGAGTGGGAAAGACAAAACTTTACAAATATACAAAAGGCTTCTCTATATGGAGAAAAAAATCTATGGAGAGAAGAGTTATATTGTGAAAATTGTCTGAAGGAAATGGTAGAAATTTCATCACTGAAAAACCTTTTAGGGAGAGTTAGGTAAGATCTAACAGGGTTTTTCTTGGTTTTTATAAAAATATTTTTTTCTCTCTGTTTTTCTCGGCTGCACTGAGAAACCCAAGAGTGTACCTGAGAATGTCTTTTTTCTCCCCAGCCAGAGATTGGAGAACTGGTCGTGAGCTGTGTCTTCTGCTTCTTTTCACTGATTGTTTATTCTTTCTTATCTCTAACATTTTTTCTCTTGACCCACAGAGCTCTGCACTGCAGGTCAGTCCAAGGCACAACACCCCCTCCCCCCCCCTCCCCCCAGGTGGTGTGTTTTTTTTTTTTAAACCCCATGTAAGCAAAATTTATACAAAATATCCAATAACTATTATTCATGCCAGAAAGTTAGTCTCTACTCTAAGCCAATGAGAAAGTGCCACCTTCACAGCAGAAAATGAGGGCAGAGTAGAAGAAGAAGGATGAAGCCTAGAAATCACGAGGTTCCTCCATCTTGTCTTCCCTGCTTGCCATTCTAGAAACCCCATAAATCTAAAATTCTCACCCTGTGATACACTACTCATTATGCTACTATCTAATACACACTCTTGGAAGTTCTTGCTTCATTCCAGAGTTTAAAAACCTTTTCCCATGAACAAAGGTTAAAAACAGTGTTTGTCGGAGATTCTAAAATCCCTTAAAATATGCAAAGAAATATTTCTCAGAATTTCTAATTCCCACAGGTTTCAAAATGACAATCCTCCAGTTCAGTCTCTTATGGACCATCAGTCTCTGATGTCCTTGCGTCAGGTGCTGCATCTCTGTCCAGGCTGTGTTTGGTCTCAGAAAGGTGGTGAAATAAGACTCATCATTATGAGAGGGAGAGGGATTACAGTAGATTCTAGAAGAAATGGGAAAGGATCTAATGGGAATTATTAAAATTAAAATTTGTTTGTCTAAAATACCATGAAAGTTCCCCTCAGTACTGCTCTACCTTGAAATGTTTCTTTCAGAGAATCCTAGAACCATAGATTAAATAATTATATGTAAATTTTGCTCTTACTAAGTTTAATTAAAATTAAAAAATAGGCAAATACTTTTTTGGTGAGGGTAGTAGAAATTAGATATTAGAGAGGCATATTCCAAATGATCAGTAGCATTGTATCTTAATACTGGGTAGTGAGTTGTTTTATTACGTGTAGTAATGTGTTATTGGAAAATAGAGATGCCTCTGAGCATATGCTTGTGTCAATGAAATTGTATAAAGAAGATCCCTAATGCCAATCAACCTGACCATTTAGTGTTAATAAAAAGTTATCTTCTTGATTTTATTCACTCTGCAATTACTGAACTGTGTTTCAACAGGAAGCTGACAAGCCCCTTGAAAGCAATAAAATAGACAAGTTCCTGGAGATCATGTTCCAACCCAGCCTTCAATGTCTCTATAATCTTTAACAGGTTTTAGAACCTATGGGATTTCTAACTGACTCTCATAAAATTGATCCACAGCTGTGAGGATTAAATAACACTCGGGAAGAAATCTGTTCTCAATCCAAAAATGACCAGAACTGGAATGGTGGTGATAACTGTCAAAGAAATAAGAGGTAAAAATGTAATGAAAACTTCTTTTCTAGCCATTATGGAAGGAATCTCCATGCTGAAGAGACAGAATCTGTACTGCACAAGAGAAATCCAGACACATAATCTCCTTCTGTACATCAGTATGTTCCAGCCCTGCCAAGAGCACAGTTGTGGCACTTTGGGAGGATAAGAGTGAGAGGAGGAAGGAGAAAATTGTTTAAAAGACTGCTTAAGAGGATTTAGTCTTCATTTCCTTATGAAGAGATAAATATTGTCTTGGGCAATTCCTAAAACCTAAAGTTTCTGAAAGTGTCCCAGCACCCTGATAACCATCTTACAGTTGTGACAAATACTGTGGGAAGGATTTTGGTTTTGTTTGTAGATTTTTGGACTTGGCAAAAAATAATTAAAACCCCCAAAAATTAAAATGACTAGGAAAGGCTTACAGCTTCTTGTAAACCTACTGTGGTAGATGTGGGGAAGCAGAGAAAAAGAACGAATTCGCCACACAGTAGAGTGATCAATAATATCATGAGTCAGTCATAATTTATGCAAGTGCTGTGGCAACTCCTGGCCCCGAGATCTGTGAACACAGTCCAAATTCAGCGAGGGACATGAGCTGCTCATCAGCCAATGCAGAGTGGGTGTTAACTTTATCAAATCTCTGCAAGTCACATGGTAATTTTATAATCCAATCCAGTGTGCTGCATGATGGCATCCAGGAGGCTCTCTAGGAGGTTGTCTATGCCTCCCTTTCTTGTAACTGAGGAACTGTTTTACACATTTCTCTTGGCACTGTAGCAGTTGTACTTTTTTGATGCAGTTATGGCGCCCATCTCAAAATCCAGGATCCTTTTTCTCCAATTTGCACAAGTGGTTCATTTCAGATCATGCTCATTTTACGGCCACCCTTGCTGTTTCCTTACCCCTATTCCACAGTTGTATTCTAGCAAAAAGAGGGCTATGGAAACTGAGTAGAACCTCAACATTTACCCTGATATTCAAGTGCTGTCTATCCATCCTACAAAGACCCCTGAAGATAATAGGGCCTGCTGGTTGTTCCTTTAAAGTAACACAGCTCAGAGCATATTTGCTTCCCCTCAGAATGAAGTTACAAGGTGATTATTGTGCTTGATAGAAGTCTAAAATTCATCTGTATGAAATCCTGACTTGATTTTGCTGTGCAGCTTCAGTTGAGCCCTGGCCTGGCAGAGCTCAGGCATCTTTCTATTTGTGCAATTATCCAATCTGTGCCCACCTCAGACACATTACAAAACAACACGTTCACCTCAGCATCACTTTCCCTTTGTTTTCTTTTGACTTCAGACTCTGCCCATATCCTGCTCTCTATGTTGAAATATTTCCATTTCACATCCTAATACTGAGAAGGCACATGAATTATTCAAGGAACAGGTGTATGCAGTTGGAGTAATCACAAAACTCTTCAGAAGTAGAATACCTTTTTTTTTTTTTTTTGAGTTTCAGTAAACTCTAAAATATATCTTTTCTAACAAGCTGGCAAAAATGTATGCATCATTGGAAGAAAGCAGTAATTCAGCAGCAGTATGATAATACAAATTAGAAGTTCTCTTTCATAGTACATTATGGTAAATTATGAACTTTAAAGGTCACATGACAGACTGATGGAAGATGATATAGCATATTAAGTAAATGTTTACTGCTCTAGAAGCATACATCTTGTCTCTGAGGCTTTCTTCAGCCCCAACACACAGTAATTACCATTTTCACAAAGTCCAGCTTATTAGAGTATCTGAATGTGTCAGGGCAATGGAGGGCACATTGCGACTGAAAGATCAGTGAGAAAACAGCTTCCCATGAAAAGTACCCTGTAATTGAAAAGAATGACTAGTTACAAATTAATAATTTGCCTTTCCTGGAAATTACTAGGTGTGATTACACTTCAGGCCTGTAGTCATTCCTATTGCTGTTGGCCAACATTTAATGTTTGCACACCATGATCCCATTAAACCAGGAAAAAACCTGACAGCAGACTCCTGTGATGCTACTTGGTGTGCTCTTCAGAAAGGGGATGTCCAGGCTCATATGGAAATCAGTTTTGAAAGAATGAAAAAGACTGCTCTTTGCATGGCTCACCACCTTGTTTTTGCATGTGAGCAATAAATTAAATCAGTAACAAACAAGTGGAGGCAGTGTGCCTGTCCAAGTGTCAGGATAAGCTGAGAACATTATAGTTTCACTTGAGTTCCATACATCAGGCACTGTTAAAGTTTTGCCCAGTCTCCACAGCACTGGGCAGTTTGAGGCACTCCCAATTTTTTACATTCTGGAGCTCAATATCCATTTAGTTTTTGTTGCCAGAGGTCTGGATACAGACATGGTACAGTTCAGTGAGTAACTTCAGCCTTGAAGCTGTTACACTAAGACCTCCCACCCCATTCCCAAACCTTCAGTGCATTTGTAGAATACCACTGTAAATTACAATTAAAATGCTCAGCTGTTCAGCAGACTCTGGGAAAACTCAGCAGTGAGGGTATAGTGTGTCTGTCCTTGAAGCAGAGGCTGCCTTTAGTTTGGAAAGGATATGGAAGCTTCAATTAGATACTTGTTTCCACTCTTTTCCCATAGGGCACTAAGCCCCCTGCCAACACAAGGGAGTTAGAAAGAGAGAAGGTGGATTAAAAGTTTCTATACACATACTGCTGCAACTTCTTCAGGACTTAGTTTGCACCAATGGACACCCCAGAAATCCAATGACAGTTCAGTATGGTTGGCATACTTTATTGACACTATAAACTCTCAATATAGAGGTTTTTATGGCCAAGAACTGTAATTGCATTTATATTTACTAATGGTGGTAAAACTTCAGGGCATGTAAGCTGAAACAAAATTCAAAGTAGAAGCAATTTCAGCTGAAGGGATGTTTTTCTTGGGAGTCAATGCACAAAGGAGGAGGCAACAATACTCTGTCTTAAAGGTTTCTGAGCAAGAGAGGAAGAGATGCTTTGGCTGATTAGATGCTATTCGGCTCACTGTGAGAGGAAAGTGTGCTGCCTCAGATTGATATTTAGTTGCAGGGACAGTGTCACCCAGTCTAATCTCAAGTCTATAAACCTTTTATCAGTACAAGAACGCTTGCTGCTGAATCATAGACAAATAGAATGGTTTGGATTGGAAGGGATCATAATGATCATCTGATTCCAACCCTGTTGCTGTGGGCAGGGAGCCTTCCAAAAGCTTCACTGCCAAGGGAGGAAAGGAATGCACAAAGGATTGACCAACCAGTGCTGAAGTGTGTAGGGCCAGGGAACACTCATTTGTCAAGTGAGCTTTCATTGACTGAGCAGAGTCCAGATTCCCCCAGGAATTTTGTCAACAGTGCTTGAAAACATAGCTCCAAATACTGCAATGTGTTTCCTCAGGAGCTGAGTGCAAAACCTTTGCCACCTTGCCTCTGCAGTGTTGGAAGTATGGCCAACAAGACAGGGAGGTATTTAGTTTAAATATTTCTCTGCAAACTAGATTAATTAAAAATTCTTCTCAAAGTGATGCCTTGGGAAGCTGACCTGGAACAGAGGCTAGACAGTGTTAAAGGATTAAAGTAGGGATTTATTAAAAGGCCTTCAAAGGTTTCACCTTGGGTAGTACAAGAGCCCAGCAGTGACTCCATCCAAGATGGACAGGAGATGGACAACGGGTCATGAGTTTTCACCCTTTTGTAAGTTTAGGTCCACTTACATATTGGGGCCAATTGTCCAATTACAGCTTCGGGTTATGAAGTCTCATCCTCCCAGGTTGCTCTCCTCAATTATCTCTTGTTTGCACTTTTAGGGCCTGAAGCTGCAGCAGTGTCCTTGGTTCTGGGGCTGGAAAAAGATTATTCTGTCTGAACTGTGAGGGGAGCTTGCTGACACTTTAGATGAGGTTCAGAGTTATATACTAATGCAGTACAGCATCCGAAAAATATGAAAGCTAAAACTTAAGGCATCAAAAACACCTTCCCCTGATTTCCTTGCTGCAGCTGAAGCAAACTGCTGCATCAGTCCTGTGGCACAGCCAAAACTCTGGCCTGGCACAGAGCATGGCTTTCTATTGCTACCTATGCAGTGGTGCTGCCTTACATCCCACCTGCTTCCCAGGAGGACTTTCAATGAACTTTTCACCAGCTTTCTGCAAGCATCAGCAGAGGAACAGCCTCTGATTTTCCTCAGATTTATATTTTTGAGGAATAAGAGGTGAATATTGCAATGTGATTTGGGTACCTGGGCAGCCAACAAGTGCTTCTCACCCCTGTGCAGACAAACCTCTGAAGAAATGTGTATACCCATGTGGATGCTGCCTGTCTGCTCATCTTCTGTTGGAAAAGTGGATAAAAACTCTTGGCTGTGACTTGGAGCACATCAGTAAGTCAGAGTGAGCTCTCCCTCGACAGCCTTATCCTTATGCACACTCAGCTGTACATGAAATGCATAGATATTTTAGCAGTGTAGCAGCTTCTGTCCCTACCCCACCAAAAGGCTTTTGTTTAAGGAACTTGCTGTTTCACTTTCTTCCACTACAAGCAAAGCTCAAAGATATGCAATAAGGGGAAATCTATCTGAAATAATAGCAGGAACCTCTATTAAAGTTGGACCTTTCCTTCATTACCTTCTGCTAAAGCTGTGATGATTAAGATTTAACTCATATTCTATCAGAGTTCTGTATTTTTTCCTTTTTTCCCCCTCCTCAGTTATCTATCACACATTGAACTGAAGCTTTGCTGAAATTTATTTTGGGGAAAAAGTGTTTAATATTACCACAGTTTCCACTAGATGGGAAGGGATTCAAAAGTTTAACAAAAAAGTTTATTACTTTAGATCATTCCTGTTCCTAATGGTTTCCTTTTAGTCCTCAGCATCCCAAATTCTATTGCTTTTAAAAGTCTTTGACTAGATATCCAATTGTATTGTATTTTATAGTACATTAATTTCTCAGTTTTAACCGGTAAATTGTTAATTAAGTAAATGCATCTTATAAAGATCACAGAAATGTGTCTGGCATAAAACTGACAAACTGGCATATTCTATTGAGCAGCACCCAATCCCTGTGAACACAGTTCTTTCTGGGCAAACTTGAAGACTTTCGAGCTGTCTTACAATGCAGACTTCTCATATCTTTTTTGTGTTTTTAAGATAATTCTCTCCTCTTGAAAGCCATTCCTTGCTTATGAATTTCCTTTTTTTTTTAATATTTTATTTATTTAGTTGTCAAGCCATATTTATAATTTTGCTTCTGTTTTCATTATTTACTACATTAGCAACTGCTTGGTTAAAATCTTCCCACACATCAAAGTGCAAGTCAAAATATTCAAGTGAAAATGCAGCTTGGATATTTTCTATTTATGTTATGAAGAATTAAACCTTGAAGGCAGGAGGTAAATTATTTGAGTAGGTTACTTAATAATTGCCTCTAAATGTAACTAACACATGGTAGTTAACTTCTATGGTCAATTTTTAATGCTAGAAGATCAGTGTTACCAAAATTTTTTTTGTTTGTCTTGCAAAATCTCTTCCCAGTTACTCTGTCATGACTCTGGATTGCATCTTCCCACTATTCTTATGCTCAAGAAACCAAGTTTGAGCCAGATCACCAGATAAAATTATACAGACTTCCTTACTGGACACCTTAGACAGATATAGTGAGCAATTACAAATATTTATTGTTGAAATTTCTCCTGACCTTCTGTTAATCACTCTCTACAATCATTCTAACACAGATAAAATCTCTGTTATCCATGTGCTATTTGAGTGATAAAGCAGACTCCCCTTGGCTGCAGGGTACACTGTGGATGTTATTTCTGGGATTTCTTTCTAATCACATTTTAGTTTTCTTTCACACTCTTAGCTTACATTGTGTTAAACTCTATTGAGAAATCTTTTAAAAACAAATAAAAGTCCTCTGACTTTCTTTTACAAATATGTATATATGTATATTTTAACAGGTGGTTTCCTCTCCCTTCTTGTGGTGTCATGGGGTGACAGCTTTGAGAGCACACTGGGGAGACTATTCACATAGGAGACTTCAGTGCATTTTTAGTTTCTGGAAGGGCTAAGGCAGGAAAGCCATTCATTCTGTGTGGTTACACATTTTTATAGAGCACTATAGGTCTTCTGTTAGTACAATTTCAAAGCTCGATGGTTTGCTTCTTGAAATAAGTACTTTGAATAAACACTTCTCACCCTTGTAAGTTTTCCATTCCTTTGATATACAAGACACAATGAAGAGGAAGGAATTTTTTCTGCTAGTAAAGGGGGAAAAATACATTCTATACAATTTTTAAAATCATCAGAAGGGAATTTGTCAAAACAATAGAACATTTTTTTTTTTTTAGGAAAAAAAGGTGGAAAATCCCAAACCTCTATATTCTGCAGTTTTTTATTATAAATAAATCATACATTCTGTGTTAGAAAACTAGGATTTTTTCATATACCTGTCCCTTCAGCTGTCATTGTGGAGATTGCTTTATGATAGCACAAAGTGATAGTCCTCTACCCTGTATTTGCATTGATTTATTGTCACATGTTCTGAGTTAACATGTGAAACTTCTCCTACTTTTTTACTTACTTAGCAAATACAGTGCTCTAGAATTCAAACAAGTAACACCTCTCCTCCAACAGCTTTCCAGTTCACTGCAAATACCCAGCAGTGCAAAAATGAGAGCACGGGGGGGCTGGTTTGTTTGCTTTTATGTAAAGCCAAGAGTTTTATGTATATATCCTGTGTATAACCCTGCCAGTTAGAAACACAAACAACAACCTGGTTTTTATTTGTCATTTGTTTGCTTCTTCCAGATAGTATATAATGCTAAAACAATGGCCTTCTTCCCCAGTTCAGAAGGTCTGGTGACACCCTTTCCATGCCCTCACAGTGGCAAGAAAGGTGTTTTTGTTTGTCACTTGGCTGACCTCAGAGCATATGGGATTTGGGCAGCAAGTTAGCATGTGTCACTTGTTCTCTTCTAGATGAGGTCTAAGAGGTGGCACAGATTCAAGAAAGGTGACACAGGAGTAAAATCCCTATAAAAACAGGCCTCAGGTACCCACTGGTTGGGGAGAATGCAATTCTCCCAACAAAGTCAATGTCTGTGCACTGCAAACACTTTTTGTGTGTTGCCTCTGAGTGACTCGTAAGTTCTGTAAATGTTCTGTGGCTAGGGGTGTAAAAAAAAAAAGAGAATACATAGATCCACTACTCTTGGAATGGAGCCTTGTGTCTGTTTCCCACAGTTTCCCTCCAGATTGCAATGGGACAGGGTGAGTGGAATCTGCACTGCCTTTTTTCCGCTGGTTCAGAGGGTGCTGCAAAATACCATAAGGGTGGGTTTAGAAGCTGCCCTCTCACTAAATTCACTTCTTTATTGTCCAAGTGTGCAGCACCGTTGAACAAAAGGCAGCTGGAAGGTTTTTTTTTTTTTTCATTTTGTACATACAGGTATGGAGAGAGAGAAGGAAATATTTGTTTTCATAGAAAAAAATATGCATAGGGCAGTGTTTCTCATCCTGGTGAAATTTGTACATACACACACAGACAAGTACATGCACAATAAAGATATTCCATACTTTACACTTCTTCGTGACACAACCTTGCGTCAACTGAGCACCTGTAAAATATTTTTTTATTACAGTAAGCTTGTTAAAGATTTTTTTCATTCACTTGGGGAAATGAGGATGGAAACACTGAGAACAACAGATCTCCTGTAGTATTTAGACATTCCTGTTACCCTGTTTTCATGTACTTTGGTTTTAACAGCAATTTCTTGAGCTTAAGGGGAGGTGGATGTTGACTTTTTTGTTTGGCATTTTTTTAAATCATAGAAAGGAGTTTAATTTTCAGAGTTTGAAGCTAAGAGATTAAACTCTATATACATTTGCATTTCAAAGATCTATCTGCAGCTGTAAAACTAATTCTGTAATAAAAGGTGGGTTTCGGTGCATCTCTTATGTTGCTCCTTTCTAAAATTTTATTTCTCAGTTTATGGAACCCAAAGGGAGGTGGAGGTGTTCAATGCATTGTGAGAGGATAACTGGTCAGGGTGGAATTTATTCTGGATTTTATCCTCTCTCCATCTATGTAACCCCTTTTGATTGCAGTAGTCATGGCAGCATGTGACTAGAGGAACATATTTGTATAAATTGGATTATGTAAAGTAAGAATTCTGGGGCATGAATTTGTATGGATTATTGCCAGAGTGAGATCAAGAACTTCCACTCTTGTACCTCCCTCTTTTCTTAGAGAAAGTGTAATTTTGGCAGTATTGGATATATAGGATAACAGAAAATGTATATTTTTATAAAAGCACTGTACATTCTTGTGGGTTTAGCCTGTTGCATGGCCCTGGAAAACAGATTTGTTTCACATCTGTTCTGGAAAGTCTGTTGCTGGAAGAGGGCTCGGCAGGGTGGTCTTGCCCTGTTTGTCACAGTTCCTCAGGATAAGTGATTGTCACAGCCTCTTGTGGACACCTGCCTGCTGGCTCCTGGCCAAGGTCATTCCATATGTCATTCCAGATAAACCTTTCCTGTGATACTGTCACAAGAGAGGGTACGGCACCTTGGACAGGCACACACATCTGGGATAGGACCCAAATTTTTTGGTTGTAAATGCATTGACATGTCTCTGAATTATGCTAAATTTCTATTCTATTTTGTTAACTATGCACAGTCTACACAAACCCACAGAAAAAAAAAGATTTTTTTTATTTAACAAAGTGGGAGGTTTGCTTTTTTCATTTCATACAGAAGTAGACATGGGTGGATTTCAATATATGGGCAGTTTTCAAGAGTAATAGAGGCACAAGAACTGAACCAAGGGAAGACAAGGACACCACCAGTCCATACTCATCCAAGCAATATTCACCATGCAATGGTGACCACAGCGCCTGGATTTGAGTAGAGGGCAGTGTCCTCTCAGTTTCATCACACTGCTAATCATACCTCATATTTACTGAGCCAGCTTCAGTACCTGATGGATATCAAACTTTTCACTTACAACCATGTTAGATCACCCTGAATTATATTCTCTCATAGCCCTGGGGAATATTAATCACCATTTTATTGCATTTGTCTGAAGAAACTGGAATTCATTATTGTAATTTTCAGCTAAACATTATGGAGCAACAATGAGATTGAACTAACATATACTTACAAATTACCACTAATGGTAATTAGGAGGAGAGAAAAAAATTACCAGTAATAGATTTCCCCATATGATTCTGAACAGGGTAGCATTGAGCCATCTGAACTACCTTAGTTTGAATACTTTCTAAAAATCATTACTCAGCATTTCAGAAGTGCAAGTTCTTTCCTTGTGAAATACAGGTCAGATTGTATTAGACTGGGATCTAATTTAATGTAGCTCCTACTACTCCCTTAATTTCCCAAAGCACTTTACAAAGCAATAACAGGAACTAGTAGTGTGATACAGCAGCAGGTAAATCTATAATTTATTTGCAGTGGGCCAGTTCCTGGCTTGTTTTTTTAGCTTGTATAGCTCTACTACCTGTGGTGTGAGACTGATTTACACTAGTTAGGATTTGGTTCAAAGCCAAAGGTGTGTACATAAAATGGCAAAGCATATGAAATACTATTTTAAAGAAAAACAAATGGTTAACCAGGACAACACATTTATTCCTATTACTTTTTAGAGCCTTGTGACCCAACACCCACATAATTTGATTAGAGGTTTTGGCTCAGGTCCCATGTGAGCAATAAAATCCTGTATTTTTCTCTGAAGGACACTGGCAAAGGTGACTTCATTAAATGTCCCATCCACTACAAGCTACTTTTATAAGTGAAGGTATGTTGCAGGTACAGAAAAGCGTGTGGAAGAACATGTGTCATTATGTGTTTAGAAGAGAAAGAGGAGAACTGAGTATTGTTTCCAAAATGATTTATTGTTTGTCACTGGCACTTTGCACTCTAAGTGAGAGGCAAATTTGAGGACAAGAAGTTGATCTACCCAGGTACTTGTCTGAAGTATATCTGTAGTCTCACTGTCTTTGCAGACCCTTCCTTGACAGAGATCAAGGGTTGAATGAGGAGCTGTTCTTGACAGCACAATTCACTTTGTTCTTTTGTCTCTCTCTTTTTCAAATATCTCTTCTCATGGAGGGCAGAAGCTGCACATCTTTACAACAGGTACCATTTGGTGTATACAATCCCAGGGCTCCAGAATATATCTTTTTTTTTTTAAGACTCTCTAGCCTTTTTCACTGAATGAAAGGCTCACAGATCACAATTCTGCCTTCTAATGTTAAATCAAATACAGTGGCCACTGCGGGTAAATTTGAGTTAACAAATTACTTGTACATTCTTTTGTCCATTAGATATGTCAAGTCTGTTTGATTAGAACCTTCTGAAAATCTTGTCCTTGACCCCTGGTGCTGTTGATATCTGAATCAAATGCCTTCCTTTTACTGTTTGCACATTTTATTTCGTGATGGGACAGCATGACCATAAGTGTACCACAGGAAGGAAATGTGAGCCTTGTTTAGGGATTATGCATGAAATTTGTTTTGTCATGGATTTTTTTTCAGTATTATGTGTACATAAGAATCTCCCTTTAGCTGTACTTGAGTTTGAACTTTCTGGTTTGAAAATAAGGTTGATATTACTTCATTGTCTACTTTATACTTTGCTTTTTCATGTTTTAAATTTCTTGGGAAGGGGAATTGCTTTTTCTGGTGTTTTTTTTCTGTTGTTTATTTTCTACACTAAAGCATTGATTCAAAACCATTTTTCTTTTATATAAGAACTAATATTTTCATTGGTTTTCCCTTTCATATATGCAAAATCTGCTTAATAATACTTTGTCCAGCCTTCCAAGAGTGTTCTCTTAGTACCTATCTTTAGCAAATTGGAAAATCTGGCTGACTCTTCCAGCATTTCAGCTGGAGGCTTTGGAGGCTTTGGAAGTACTAATTATTTCAGCTGCAGATTTATCAAAATGTCTATACATTCAGTCAAAAAATATGCAGCACTAGGATCTACAGCACTGTTAGGTCTCCAGGGAAATGAGAAGGGAAGGAATGTCCTGTGGGAATTCTTCATGAACAGACAACAGCAGCATATCAGCTATTTTAGCTGCTTCTTTGCAGACGGTTTGACAATCTGTTGCAAGTCATACCCCAAAAAGCAGCCTTCCTTCTCTGCTTTTCTTCAAGTGATGAAGTCTCCAGATATCTTGCTCCAAAAAAATGTTCCCCTTCATTTCACTTCAAATGCCACTTTTTGTGTGATGAACTTTCTGCAGATGCCTACTGATCAGGAGGATGGCTCTAAATCCTATTATAATCTGCCAGGTAGAAATATATTAATCTATTAGCCCAGACTCCACTTGTTTCATCATTGTGACAGCTTTCCATGAGCCTGCATTCATCAGATTCCCTCAAAACAGACAGCTTCCACATCATCTGGCAGTCACATTTCCATGACTGGACTCTAGATTACTACATCTTTAATTTACATTTAATTGCTCATTAATAATCCAGGTACTTACTCACCTTCACCCCCTTTTTTTTCTTTTTTTTTTTTTTATTTTAAATTGATTATTGGATACCAAACTGATGGCTAAAATTGCTGCCATGATTTTTTTTTAATGTAAACTTCCTGAAATTTTTGTCAATCAAAGTAAAATAAGTAGTTTTGTTGCTTACCAAAAGATGCTGGGCAATCTAGTTAAGCCTAGCACCAGGTTTCTGTTTAGCAGAGGTGGCAGGAAGATTGCCATGCTGTTGTACATGCTGCCACAGCCACTCTGTAGATCACATCAAACACATGGATAAACCCTATCTCTGCAGATTTACTGCAATTTTTCCTCCTATGTTAAAAGAAGGAAAAATAAACAGGTCAAAAAAATGAGGGGAAGAGTACTACTTATAACTGAATGATGTGTTGTCTGAATTTTACTTTGCAAAATACAGAAATTACATATATCTCAATGTGTTGTGTATGGGACATGAAACTTCTGATTCAGTCATGTGAGAGAACTAGTGACACAAATGAGGTTTCTCTGTTAGGGTTAGGGTTAGGGTTGGGGTCCATGAGAGCTTTCCTGGCACCCAGCACTTGCAGCTTGTCCTGTGGATTTTACTGAGATGTGTAGCATCTTTTATCCTGGTAGGATAATTCCTTATTAGTCCTTCAGAGCTTTCTGTCTCACCCAAGTCAGAGTCATGAGCCATTTTCTACCTCCTTTTCTACTATTCAGATCACTGGGGTTCATTTTCTACCTTCAAATCACTTTGTTGAATAATTATAAAAGCTAAAATTAAAGTTCCTCTAGTTCTTTATGGATGGAAAAATGAGAGGCATTGCTGACTAGGGCATTGCTGTGGCTCTTCACTAGAAGTGAGTGATCAGTAGAGTGGCTTTAATCCCACAGCCAACAACAGTCACAGTGGGTTTGGTTACAGCAAAATATCCATGGTTGTGTGTCAGCTTTGTGGCTCTCTCTGGCTGCAAATCTATTAATAAAGACATGAGATGATTGCATCAGGCCAGCTTGGAAGTATATATCAAGGCAAGAAATCTTACCTCCTACAGAAGAAAGCAATAGATACTTAAGAGTCATATTTCCTAGGTATGTTCTCCGAAACTCCTCCGAGTCGCAGCTTAAATCTTGAGGTGTGTAGAGTTCCTGCATGGAGAAGAATCTCAGTGGGGTTTTTTCCAGTATGTTACTCCCAGAACTCACATAATGTTTTAGCATCTCCAGCATCCTGTGGTAATGAGCTCCACAGCTTAAATTGCATTTTGTGTGAACTTCTTTATATACTTTCTAAAATCTGTGATCTGTTCATTTAACTGCCCTTAATCCTTTCATTAGAAGAAAAGTGAATAATTGTCTTCTGTGCACTTTTCCATTGCTCCATTGATTTTATAGATCTCTGTCATTCCTTCCTCACTCATCTGTACTCCAAATTGAAAAGTCTTAATCTGCTTAGCCCTTCCTCATATAGGAGAGCTGTTTCTTACCCTGGTAAGATCACCATCTCAGCTAGCTATATAAAAATAGGCATTAGAGTAAGTCTAAACCATTAAAAGATTTAATTTTTTTTTTCTATTGTGGCTTTAAAGTTATACAAGAGGAAACAGCTCTGTGGTAAATATTTGTCTTGAAAGACTTTTTAATAATCAACACCTCTTAAATCTTCTACACGATGAGGGGAAGTAGCACTCCTAGTCTCCAACTGTTGCATAAATATTTTTCAGCCCCAGGATCCTGAACTGATTGAAGGTATGGCATACTACCTGTTGCTCTCCACATCAATCCACAGATCTCATCAGCTTTCATAGTCCTCAGGCAGGAGACTTCCATGGAAGGCAGAGGATGTGGAAGACGCATTGTAGCTAATTAGCTAAATGACAGGAATATCAATTACTACATTATTAAAGCCCACTCTTTCTTCATAACAGCAGAGGGAACTGCCTCATGAACAACAAAATCTGATTCATGGTTTCTGGCATTCATAGTGCGCTTCTGGCCCTTGCCTGCTCCTTGTCCAAGTACCAGTTTGTCCCATCTCAGAGCTGCAGTCTCTGACAGCAGTGACTCCCCCTCCCTTCCACCCTCCCAGGCCAGCAGATCCTTCAGCTGTGCTTGGTCTCCTCAGGGCAGCTCCTCAAATGAAGTTCATCCTCTCTGTCAGTCTCCAGAAATTCATGTGGCCCTTTTAAGACACTCTTTCTTTAAATGAGGTCTACACACCCTGTAGAATTCAAACTTTGCTCATTCTGAGGTTTTCTTATCTGTTCCAAAGGAAGGTGTGATACTAACACACAACAGCTTTCCTCATACTTGTAGCCCACCATAAACATGGGACAATAATTGTGGGTTTAGAACCCAAACTCACAGGCCTGTGTGGGAATCCATCTACTGGGAGCAACAGGGCTACTCCAGCTTTCTAGGCAGTTAATACACAGCAAAATTTTTGTAAATCTTCATTCAGGTTCCACCAGAAGGCACTGTGTGGAAGCAAACATGACACCAAAACCTTGGCTCAACAGGCAGGTGCAGAACAATCCTCTCCAGCATGGAGCTCCTGGGCTGGGCATCCCCTCAGGAAAACTGCTCCAATGGACTGGAGTTTTTCCCCAGCTGTCATATATATCCAAATGCTGGACACACATCAAGCTGTTAAAGCACAAGGTGTTCTCTGATTTGTGTTTCCCAAGGAAACTACCAGTGATTCTGCACCTGATACGTTCCTGTGTTTGGCATCTAAGGACATTCTAGAGCAGAAAGGGGCAGGGATGAGCAGCATGGCAGGGAAAGGGCACATGCAATAAGTCACACACAGGATGTGACACATGACAGCTTGCAAGTGCACAAACAGAAACTGATAAAAAAAACCCACAGTAAGTTTTCTCTATTGATCTGAGTCACAGAAGGAGTCTCCCAGTATCTTCACAGGACACTTTTTTCTTTCTCTTAGTTTGAAGGATTGAGTTCTCATTAAAATAAAAGACAGATGAAGAGAAAAAAAAAAGCCAACCAACAAAAAAACCAAACACCAATCAAACAAGACAAACATGAAACTGTTTCTTTAGACTTTAATTTTTTATTTTTTTTTAAAAAAGGAAGAATTTATATCAACCTAGCAGTGGAGACAGTACTGTGGCTGTACCATTGAGATATGCTGTCCATACTTGATCTCCTTGCCTTGAACTTCTCCTTCATGGCTCCCCAGGTGTCCACCAGAGCACTCCAGTGCTGATTTGAAATGCCAAAGAAGACTGAAGTCCCAGGTCCTCCCTTCCATTGATCATACTTCTAGTGAGGAGTACATTTAGTGATTAAAGCGTCTGCACTCATTTTCACTTGTGACTCGAGTTGGAATATTCAATTTAAATCTTTAAAATCTGGCAGTTAAAAGCTGTCAGTAATTGATTCAGTACTCAAAATGGTTTCTCTTTAATTTCCAAGCAAGGGTTCAGATTGATTTTTATTTTTAAATCCACATCACTGTGTCTGCCATTATGCATTACAAAGAACCTCCTTGGCTGGTTTCAATCCATTCTAATCTGTCACTCTTCAGAAGACACTACAACCATGCATACTTGAAATTAGGTTAATTTCTACTAAGGAGAAAAGAAATTACTATTTTATTGTTAACATCTGTGTCAGAACTTGGCTTTCTGAGCACCACTGGGGTATGGAGTTACACACTCTCAAACCTCTGGGCCAACACTTACCATAAGTGCCACAAATTTACTCCACTTGAGGTCGTATCTGAATAACAGCAGGGTTAGATCGATGCATTTTGCATTGTGGTTAGTGATTGTGTTAATATTTGACCAGTTATGATCTCCTGACCACGGCACAAGCAGCAGTGCAGCTGCCTGGGGTCTCTGGGTGCTGCTGCTGTGGGCAGGCTTTGATTGTGCTCCCCAGCCCCTTCCCCTGAGAACATTCATTGCCAGCCATTGCTGCTTCCTTACATGGGCTGTGACCCTGAAAGTCTTTGCCTTTTGACACCCATGGTTTGTGATGGGATATATGGCTCTGCTCTGGTTACCTAAATCACATGGTTTGTGTTCCTTCTTAGACTGTCTGGTAAATCTCCCAGTTTTAAATCTATGACTGCTCAATCAAGGGAACAAAGGAGAAAATGCTGACGGCATTGTAAAACTCTCTGGGCTGTGAGGCTCATAGATCAGCTTTATTTGAGCAGTAACACTTTTTGGAAAAGCTACTGGCAGTTTGTCCCTGGGTTAGATGTGTGTTGAATGTATAATTTCCTTTGCACCTCTTCCAAAAGGATGCAAATAGAATAGCAACCCAACACTGTTAATAAGCCCTTTCTTCTGTAAAAGACAGTTGCTCTCTTCCTCATGCTGGAGAGTGGCTTTTTTATATTGGTTCCCTTTCAGTTTCCAGGGGATTTCTGGGAGTGAAAGGCACAAATATGTAGTGCAAAACAAATTATCATAGAGATGGCAAAGGTAATGTTCCTGGTCAGAAGCCAAATTAATTACCTTCGTATTTCACATGTCACAAACTTTTCTGCTCACCTTCAGGTTAAGCTGGCATAACTGGGTAAAAAAAACATAGAAAAAATAAAACTACAGCATGAAATTGTGTGCAAACTCAATCATTTACCTCTGTAGGAGATTCTCACACCTGCCTGATGACAGACAGCCATCAGAAGGAAAATCAATATATCTGAATCTGTATTTTTCATATGACTGGACCTGTGCAATACAGGGAGGAAAGCTGAGCAGAAAGGTGGCAAGCCAAACTAAATTATTTCTGGATGAAAACTATTTTTCTGTGAACAAATGAAAATAATCCCTTTCACACTTTCTCGCTGGAAATGACGGTCAATCAGGTTAAGGTACTGTTGTAAATTGGGACTCCACTGAATTTTAAGGCAGTAGGAACTAAGGGCCACTAGACCAGTATACATAACCTAGAAATAAATAGTTCTATCTACATAAGATTTTTGCTTCTATGAAACTTAATTCTAGCAATATAAGGTAGACTTCACATAGTAGGAGAAAATCTTAGGAAAATTTTAAAGGGGCCTGTTTATGTTTCACTCCTATTAGAGATTTCATATCCATAAAAATTATTATGCAGTGTTCTTTCCATGGTCTAGGATGTGGAAGAATATTTATTGCTAACAGAGAACACAAAAAAAAATCTTTACATGGCACATTTGGGAAATATGAGCCAAACATTTAGAAGTAAAAAGTTTTTACATGTATTTTATTACTTGCTGAATTTCACTGCTGCATCCAAGCAGTCCATTTAATAAATATTTACTGAAGTCTGAAGTATATTCAGAGTGGGTTCAAAATAAGGAACTGCATTGAAGTTGAAGGAGATGAACATGCTAAGGGTTGAGTCTTAGATCTGCTTAATTCATTGTTTAAGCACAGCTGAAGAGAATTTGCGTTAGTGAATGCAAAACAGAGAAATTAATCAGGAAACATCTTTTCTGAATAATGTTCTAGCAGCTCAACTTATGATGGATTTGTTGCTGACAATAATGTAAGATTAGCATAGGCAACAATCCCACCTCCCTGTAACAGAACCATGAAGGGTATGAGCGGGAGCATCTGGCAGGGAAGAGTCTGTAGCAAATCAGAAGGGTCCAATTACTGGGAAGCTGTTTGAGTAGAGGTGGACTTCAAACATGCACATCAATCAGGGAACTCCGGAGATTAAAATGATGTCTTGGGAAAAACCTGAGTGAATCTCAGTCAACATCTCGGATAAAGATGGATTTATAATTTCAGGGCTTTACTTCTCCGTGACTTCTATTTCTGCAATACTCATGAAACACAATGAAAAGTTGAAATTATTTTTTTTTTAAATATACTGTTATCAAAAGATCCCTGCTACTATTCTTTTCTTACCTTGACAACCCCATTTCTCTTTCCAGATATTGGGCCTTGTAACTCTTTCTTCTAGTTAGACGGAAATGCCATGCTGAAAATAAATAAGTAAACACCTCTTATTGCTATCTGAAGGCTCAAACACTGTCTAACTATCATTCCTTTTAAGTTGGTGACATCACTCCACAATTTGCCTACCTCCACCTGTGGGTCAAATTCTGGTCTAAGGTATTCTGGCTTTGACCAGCAGTGCTGCAGCTCATGTCCTGCACTCTGCTCTTGCCAACTGGAACATTTAGGAAATAATAAAAAAAAAAAAAAAGAGGAAAAAACCCCATGATAATGAATTCCCAAAGAGAGCCCATTAAAGTGTTCTGACCAGAGAAAGTACAATAAAAGGATCAGAGTATAATCTCAATTGTTGTTTGTATCAGCAAGGCTGAATTTTTCCAAGGACATCCTGTGCTCTATTTTCCATGCTGGTGTTGTGCCTTGGCTATGTTTGATTTTCCATATTTTCAGATTTGAATATGAGTTATTAATTTTGTAGATAAGCACCAAAAATACCAATTCTGGGTACTATTGCCAGGTTATACATGTACCAGTGGGGTCAGCAGTGGGGGAAGTCTAAGTCACCTCACCCAAAACAAGTGTTACCCTTTTCCTCAGCTATTCCTGTGTCCAGTGGCAGAAGGGAGGTGCCCAGAATGAAGTTTCCTACCCCCAGGGAGTGAATGTGACAGCAGGCACTTACTTTAGACAGACATTTATCTTCCCAATATGTAAGATTAGCCCTTCTTCATGTATGCAAGGGCTGGCACACAGCCTAAGAGCACCGTTCCTGAGTATTTTCATCTGAGTGAGGGGAGACATAACATCCTCAAATCCTACAGCAGAAAGGACTCTTGTTAGAAAGCAGCACTAACAGCTGCTGTAATCTTTTCCTAGTGAAATTAATCCCCACAAAGAACTCCAGCAAAGCTCTATTCACAACCTGTACTTTTCTCACATCCTCTCAGCAGGATTGAGCAGACGTCTCTCCAGCAGTTTGGCTGGCATCCTTGGCATGTAAATTGTGGGATCTTGCGATTTCTTTCGAAACCATAGCACTATGAGCATGTGAAGCATGGGGAGCTGATACTGCTAATCAGAAAGAATCTGTGATGAGATAAGGAAGAAGCAGTTCGTGGTCTGCAGGGTGGTAAGAAGGTCAAATAGTCAAAGGTGTTCATTGGCTTTTGGTGTATCTTGGATTAGTGTTTCATCATCTTAATGTGGATCAGGTACATTAAAGCCACAGAAACCTGGGAGGAAAACAGCAGCAGTTCCTGACCATCCAGATTGTCACTGTAACACTTGCAGCTCAAGAGTTGTTGGTAACACATAGAAATATCTGGGGGTTTTACCCCATAGTAAAAATTCTGAGTGAAACTACAGTGAAGGCAATTTTCTTTTTCTTTCTTTCTTTCTTTCTTTTTCTTTCTTTCTTTCTTTCTTTCTTTCTTTCTTTCTTTCTTTCTTTCTTTCTTTCTTTCTTTCTTTCTTTCTTTCTCTTTGCCTTCCTGCTGTATTTTTTCAGCTACTCAGATCTCCTATTGTCAGCCCCCATACAAGAAAGGCAGTGGACATGATAGGGATAAATGAAGCCAATAATTCCAAAGAAAGGAAAACAATCCCACACACATCAGTCATATGTTCCAAAGCAGCAAATAATTGACTGCAGGAAGACAAAGAGACAATCTAAGATTAATAAGCCAAAAGTTATAAACAGAATGCAAACACTCAGCTTAAATATAAAAATATATGGAGTCAAATCACATGTGTTGATCAAAATGTGTACATTTTTAGGCTTTTTGTGCAAAAAATAAATATAATTCAGAATTCTATAAAACATGAAGTAGCATTCCTACTTTGTCTTAAAAAACTCATTATTTTGACTCTCTGGTTCATAAATGGACACAAAAAATGCACGAAGGATAAAGTTTAAGGATAAAGACAAAGTGAGCCTACTGTCCATGATGTGCTGTTTCACCCATAACACCAAGGTGTCCATCACTTCCTCTGATGCACCTTTTTTCAGGATTTTCTTCAGCTTTTCTGTGAATGCATTGGATATTTCAGGTGATGAGGTATTCTTCACATGATGTAAGTTGAAGAATACAGTAAGATGAATTCCTAACCAAAATCATCTTTGACTGGAAGGTCAAAGCTTAGGCTGAAAAATATTACTTGCTCAACTTGTTACCTAAAGGCCTAAAAAAAAAGGTCAGAGACAGTTCAGCTACATATAGAGAAGGTGTATGCCCCAGGCAGCAGCAGAATCTTTTATTTTTCATGCTAGAGAAAAAATAATTACATTTTATATATATAATTTTAACCATGTAACCAATTGGGTTGGTTTTTCTTTTCCAGTATCTTTTTTCTTTCCTATACCTTCAGAAAGTCAATTAAGTAAAAAAAATGCATTTAAAAGTGAAAGTGACCCCTATTAGCCAGACTTTTTTGAATAAGAACCAAATTATTTCCTACTGAGTATCACACCAATACACCTGCTTTCTCTGGGAAAATTTATATTAATATAGATAATTCTGTCTTGACTAGATGTAAGAAATGAAATAATATTTTCAACTACTGATAACTGTCTTTTTCAAATTATAATAAGCAGGACAGAGGAAGGTGTAGTTATAAACTCTTATCCCAAATGAAAAATAGATGAGGCTGCACTGAAATTTGAAACACTAAAATCTACATGAAAAAAAATTATCACATACTATTGAAATCATAATAAAACTTGGATTTTAAGTGCAAATACCAGTAATTTCAATGCAGAAATATTAATATTTAATTCCCAATTTGTGTTAATATTGTCTAAAATAGAATATTCACAGATTACAAAAGCAAAATCTAAGGTAGTTTTCCTCTCTCTAGGGACACTGAAGATTTAACTGTAACAGAGTCATGTGTTTCTTACAACAAAATAAATAGGAGTGCCTTGGTTTTCATTATATAGCTTTTTCTTTATCCTAGTTATTCTTTCTGTTCTTTCTCTTTCAAAGCCATCCAAAATATAATTCCAAATTCCTCAAATGACATTCATAAAGGTTGCCTAGAGAAGCTGTGGATGCCCCATCCCAGGGGGTGTTCCAGGCCAGGCTGGATGGGGATCTGAGCAACCTGGTTTGAACTAAAGGGTCTTTAATGTCCCTTCCAATCCAAACATTTCTATAATTCTCTGATATCACCAGTGTCACTTCATGTACAGATGGAGTACAACTCATCCAGTCTTAAAAAGAATGAACATTGAAAAGTTAAAATAAAGGGTGCAATTTTAAAAGGGTTGGTTTGTGGTTCATGAAATTCAGGGTACACAGAGTATATGTGCAGAGATTTCCAGGCGTGAGACACCTGTATCTCACCTTTTGTGGGGTTTCTGGGACATCACTAAAGTCCTTCCTTCCCTTTTACTGCATTGCAAAGGCTGTGCAGTAACAGTGACACAAACAATACACACTTCGTAATTTACTCCGCAGTGTGTTCAGGGAACCCTGGTTCTCTAATTACTGATGTTAGCCTTTTGTCAGAAAATTTTGGGTTCCCCTTTAAAAATTCATCTAGATGCAGCACTGTAAAAAATGGAAAAACACAGTTTTGAACACAAGTGGCTATGGATTTTTTTTAGTCTGTTCAGTAGTTTACATAGCTCTAAGCCATAAAAATAGCATTATTTTATGTAAAGAATTTACTAGCAATATGGCAACAGCAGTTCTAAAAGGCACTGGGGAAGGGGGAGAGAAGAAATGTGTACTGAATGACAGGAAGCTGCATACTTTTAACGTTGCCTAACAGCTACCTTCTGTGGCTGTGCAGCACTGAAGTTGGAAGTTCAAAGATTGATTAATCATCCACTCAGATGCACCATAAAGTTTTAGAGTTTTTCCCTTGGTAGATGCCTGGAACATGTTGGGGAAAAAAAAAAATAAAGTAGGCAATTTACAAACAAGGACAAGGAAACCTGAATAACTGTTATGATTTAAAACCAAGCATTTACTGATAAAAGCTGCCTACTCACTTTCAAGTGCTTTGATCATAGAGAATTGAGGGAGTTGACTGCAGTATGTCCTGCCTTACTGAAGACTTCTCTAAACTGGGGTATGCCAGTCTTGTGAGCCATTAAGCATTTTTTGGCATGATGTGTAATTTCAGAATGTGTTGGTTTAGTAAATGATGCGCTTTCATATTTCAAGGTTGCTTCTGAAAGGCTAAAAAAACAAAAAAAAAAAAGAAAAAAGAAATTAAAAGCAACCACAAAAAGGAGAAATTACATCAATGTCAATTCAGGCTAAAGCAACACAGCTGAAAAGCTGCAGCAAAGTATTTTGAGGAAGTTATATCTTATTGTTGTGCTGTCAATAAGGACCATTTTCAGGTGTCAGGGAAGAACAGAAATAGATCTGTGCTCTTGAGTCCAAGATATCTCTGTCCTGAAGGCCAGCATCTGGACAGTGGTCATAATCATCCTTCTGCATCCTCTTGTTCATTGTGACTCTTGCATGAGAAATCTAATTTTAAGTGCATCCTTGACATTTTCTGCCTCAACAATAATTTGACATTTTCCACATCTTATTACTTATGAAACCTGACATCACGTCAGTCTTCTAGCTTGAACCTTCAGCCACTGCAGTCTTCCTCCTACTTAATTACAACCATGACTGAAGGAAAGTTCTTAGCTTCTCCTGTACAGCATGCACACTTATGGGTAAATGATGACATTTCCAAATCATTCTTCTAAATTTATTAGCAAATTAATACAATAATGAAAATATATGTATATATTTTAGGTATATTTGGCCATCTATACACATTTATCTAAGCATTTGCAGCATATGCACTAACTTTGACAGTGAAAAAATATTTTATTTTCTTTTCACCCTTATTAAGGTAAACACTTCCAAAGCCATGTACATCAGCACTTTGCAAATACCTCTGGTGTTCAGTGCCCACAGGTTACCTGTGGCTTGGTTACCCCCTGTGGCAGGCAAGGATTCACCCAACAGAAAACTCTGCCCTGAGTAGAAGTGGAAGCAGTGTGACTAATTTATAAAAATCCTTTTAACTATTGTGCTTTGATACATCATTATCAGAAAGACACAAAAAAACCCTCTCCTGTGGTTGTGTGATATCTAGAATTTCAGTCTTTGCACCTGCAGCTTTTGGTATCACTTGAGGCTGTTTGGAAAGCATTAAGTAGTAATGAATTTAAAGACATGTTTTCGGACTTGTTTTTACGTAAAGCAAAACTTACATAAATGGTCTGATAGTAAGGCAGTGATGAGTAAAATGTATGGAGTGGAAATTCTTACTGCTTCTCTGTAGAAAAAGCCAGGAAATCTTCAGGAGTTTCCCAGGGATAAATGTCTGTGGCCAGAGGCACATTTACAGACCACAGTGCCTGAGCCACACTCAAGGAAGGGATAGCCAATCCTGTCCTCACCCTGCTGCTCCCAAGGATGCTGAATCCTGGATGAGATCCCAGAGGCTTTGGGATACTTTGGCTGAGCTTCCAGGTGTGGCTGGAGAAGCAGCAGTTGTGTTAGTCTCACTTTGTGCCTCTTTCCCTAACTCCAAAACTCCTGCTGCTTCCTGACAATGCTGTGAACTCTCTGGTAGATCACAGGTAGCACATAACACTGCATGTAGCTTATTCTCCTGTTTTGCTTTCCCAGAAAATCCAAACCCTGGTGGATTTACCTCCCAGAATACATATTTTATTCTGCTGATTGAGGAATTTTAAAAATTTACCTATGCTCCATTTTCAGACAGCAACACATCCCCACTACCCAGAGGAGAAACAACGCATGCTGCTCAAGGGAGCTGCTGAGGGAGTCCCAAACTTCAGGGACAGGCTGGTTGGCTGGCATGGCTGTGTTCTTAGCCATCTGCTGAAGTGGCAGAGTGCCTGCTTAAAAATTACTCAGCACTGCAAAAGTGGATTGTGCACTGTAGGTGAAAATGGCAACTTAAACACTCCTATTTGTCTTGTGTCAAACAGGTATTTCTCAGGATTTTTCGGCTGAATTCCTTTAAATGTCTGTATATGTGTGTAGATATATATATTTATGTTACACATATATATATGTGTGTGCATGTGTACACACAGATATATATGTCTCTTATTTCTTCCAAGGAGAGAATATTTCCAACATTCTTCTCCTTAAAATTTTAGAACCCTGTGTCTCTACCCTTCACATGTAACTCAGTGCAGAGTGAGGACTGTTCCATTCCACAGCTAGCCAGGCTCCCACCTTGATTGGGAAAGACACCTCCTCCCTTTTCCTTTTTCTCCCAACTGGCTATTGAAATCTATACTGTACTGTTGCTGCAGTGTGAAAAACAAATTCTTTGAAGCTGTTGAGCTCCAGAATCCAACTTTCATACGGACATAGTAATTGAGGAGTTTGGGGTTTCCATGCTGGCTGTTCTGCTCTCCCTGGTGACTGAACAGAAGCAGCTGAGTCTGATTTCTTCCCCTTACTACCATCACTCACTTTTCATCTAAAAATGTCAGCTCAGTTTCAGGGTGAAGTCTGGATTTATCTGGTCAAATTAACCTTCTCAATAGTTTTAAAGGGAGAGCTGACATTTGCGGAGGTATAACGTATGTCAAGCACTTTAAGGAAATCTTTAGAACTTACAGATGGTTCTGCAAGTGTGCTACTGTCTTGAAGTTAGGTACACTATTTGTTATATACAGAACTTTTGTCAAAATAAAACAGAAAAAAACCCCTAATTTTTTTTTGCATCCTGAAACAAAATCTTTAAATGGAGCCTCAGTTTCCAGTGTAACAAAAAATTTCAAACTGTGAACCTGTTTTTTCATCTTATGTGATTGATATATTATGCAGTATATTTTAATTTGAAGCATGTGATTTTCAGCTCTCTCTATGAAGCATTAATCTTGAGTATGATCTTATTTCTTGACTCAGCATACTGGAGGGTAAGGGAAAGCTGAAAGGAATCTCTGTGTGTCCAACAGGGAAAGGAGAAAATCTGTAACTGACATCCTTGGTTTTTTGCAAGCTCACTGTTGGATTGTGCTTTATTTAGCAAAAGAAAATGGTGAAAAATATTGGTGGAAATGATAGAAAAGCTGAATTTGATACAACTGTGTCAGGGTTTTAGGTTTGGGGTGTTTTTCTCATCATTACAGTATTCAGGGCAGCATGCTATGTGTCCCAAGTCACTACTTGTTCAATGGCAATTTGTTGCTTTGCCCCTTTTGATTTGGAAACTGACTAAATGTTGACTCTTGACTTACCTGGATCAGGACTTATGTTATAGGAGGGGTGTAATGAAAACATACCCAGAGTCAGCTACAAGAATTCATTCAGATTAAACCTTGCACATGACACATTTTTTTAAAAAGCATGAATTGCAGAGTTGCAGGTTCTCTGCTATTCACAAACATCACTCCCACTTTTCCCCCCAGACTACAAGGAACTGCTTTAAAAGGTCCAGGAACACAGAAGTGCATCTCTAAGCTTAAAAGTACTCTTGGCATTTTCATTTTACTGCAAATCCTGAATAGATGGTTATTTCAGCAACTTCAAACCATGCAGATGATGCTGAAGTTTAACTGTCCCTACAAAAACTTCAGCTGGGAGTAAAGTCACAAAGCAGAAATAGAAAATTATTTGAGAAAACTACATGACTGTATTGCCATGCATTAATCAAAGAAACTTTATTCCAAGTGCAAAAGAGCTTTGGGAAGTGGATAGTGGCAAGAAGGAGTTTTCAGCAGCAGGTTTTAGTATCAGCTTGAAATTTTGGTTCCTGAGAGATGGACTGAGAATCACAAAGAAATGAGCATCTGTTCAGCTTCCAGTGATGCTAAGCAATCTTATTCCTCTGGCACATGTATTTATATGAAGTGAAGCACTGAAACAAAATATTGGCTTAGCCTCAATCTGTTTGTTGGGATTTTTTTGTTGGTTGGGGTTTTTTTTGTTGTTGTTTGTTTATTTGTTTGTTTGTAGTTTGGGGGGGGGGGGTGTTTCAATCCAGTGTCATGAAAACCATTTTGTTTTGCTGCAATTGTGAGTTATGTTTCCATTTTCATTTTTGGCATTGTGGAACATTGTTCTTGCCAGGTAAATATTGAGAATTTTAAAAGGCTCACATGAAAATTGAATGGAAATTGTGTGGAAATTCAGGGGCTGTCCTTAATTTATAAACTTTTCCTGCCACATTCCTCTAGAAAAATAATACGGAGCTACACTTACATTTTCAAGTGCTTCTGTATGGGAACTCAAAAGCCCAAGGTATATTTCAAATGCATCGGTTTGGGTCAACTTAGAAATTGAAAAGCAGCTGTGTTTCATATCAAATAAGTCCCACAAGGTAAAATACTTGGTTTAAAAGTAGGCTGTTTTGGATCTGCTCATAGCCCAAGGATTTCAACAGAAAGATTCAAAGGTCTTAATGAAAATTTGATCATTGTCTCCTGAGAGAGCAGGATTTTGTGTGAGAATTCAGCCAGTCTTCTTAGGTTGGAATAGCCCTTACAGCTGTGTTTCAGCACCTAGCCAGAACAAAAATGAGCACATAACTTACTTTTTCTGCAGTCTCATTAAAATTGAACTAATTTTGGAGAACATTATGCTGTAGTTCCATACTTCATAATAAACTGTTTATTTTTTTCCCATATAAATGAGTGTGAACCATTAAGCTTTCAACAACAGCACCTAAATAATGAGGAGGAACACATTTTTATAATGAGGATAATTGTAATTGCAGAATTTTCCAAGTGATGCAGTAAATTTTCTCTCAGCTGTAAGATTGGCCTTTCTGTAAAATAAATGCTTTAGTTTAACTTTAAGTTATTAAGCTCATTACAGAGGCAACTGAGTAAAGTTTTCTGGCCTAAATTTTTTAGTACAAACTGACTAAAGTTTATCCTGTTTATCCTTAAATTCTTTGAGTCTTTGAGAGTGCTATTTACCTCATCATTGAAATTCAATACATTTTTGTCATTTCTGTTGCAGAGATTTTCCTCTGCTAACTGAGATGTTTTTGCTAATTAATATACATTAAAATTATTTATAATTCTAAACAGGAATCAAAATTTTCTGCACAGAAAAAAAAGGAACTGGTGTCCAGGAAATAATAACTCACTCTCACTAGCTGCTATCCTCTTCAGGGATTCCCTGCTGCATTCCCTATTGCCAGCCTCGTCAAATGTTAAAACTCAGATATCTCCGGGGTGTAGGATAAAAGTCACATAACTGCAATCGAGTCATTACTTGGAATAACGTTTTCTTTCTTGCTTTTTTTACATAGTAGCCACAGGATTGGAGGTAGCAAATTAGACAGGGTCTGTTCTGGTTCTTCATGAAGAGGGGAAGACAATCAGTAAGAACACCTTCCTGCCCACTCCTGCTACACAGGCTATCACATTCACTCCTTTCTTTAGGGTCTGGGTCACAAAGGCTTGAGAAAAGCTCCAGTTCTCCTTTAGCATCCCATTGCCCTTTAAGTTACTCAGCAGGGCTCCAGAGAATTTGTGGGTGGTTATCCTCAGAGGTGCAATGAATGTGTCTTCTTGTATTTATTTCAAAGGATATATTTGATTTCTCTTTTGAGGTCAAGGCACATAAATGATCATACAGCATTTGGTGCTTTCAATTAGTAGCATTTCTGGTCCAAAGTCCAATATCCAAACCTAATTAATGGCCCTTCAGGGTTTAACTGAATTGCCAGGAAAAAAGGAACAAATCTTCTTCCCGCCTCTATGAGGAATGTGTTTTCTGTCCCCTTCTTCTTTCCTCAGCTTTCAGGAACACAGATGCATAGGACTTAGCTGCTCAGAGTAGCAGACAGATTGATTTGTTCATGTGTCAACCAAACAAACAGAACGGACATCTAGAGAAGAAATACCAGTGGGAGCTGAAGAGGAGATGAAAAACTCCAAGTGATGATACACAAAATGATGTGACTATTTATGTAAGGACTTCCACCCCCAACACCCATCACTGAACCACACACTGCAGTTCAAGCAGGTTTTTTCCTTTGAATCAGTTCATCATATAAAATATGAATCAGGATCCAATGAAACCTTTATTTAATTAACAGTCACCAGGATGAGACAAAAAGGAAAAGTCTATCCTATCAAAATATGCTAAAAATAAGGATGGCAGCACAACAAAGTGATTGTGTCAAGGATCTGAGCTTTTGTGCAGAGCTCTTCTGAATATTGGTTTGCTTTTTCTGTTTGACTGCTTTACTGTAGTGTTGAACAGTCAACTGCAGCCCCAAGGCGTGAGGCAATGGATGTTCATTTTCAGGAGACACCCAGCCCAGCACTGTGATTAGCACCTCCAGACTGAGGCTTAAGCAATTTGGGCTGCTAACACCCTTTGGTGTGCCCCCTTTGTGGGCATTAGTCTGTGCATTGTCCCCTCTAATGTCATTTATAAATGTTTAATAATCTGATTGTGATAAATGGTCTGGATATTTATCTCCTTCCTCTCAGAGAGGGATCCCATTAGTGAATTCAATAATTTCAAGAGGGTCAGGCTCTCTTGCCAGAGGCTCAGGTTGAATTTAGCACAGGTTTCATTTCTTTCTGTTCACTATTATCCTACCAGAGGTATCGTAAGGGTCCATTTTTTCACCATAAAATAGAGTGCAAGCTGCCAAATGTCAGTGTAAAAACCAGTCCTGCTGAAAGGATGCCCAGCAACCCTGAGGCCATTCAGCCCAGCTAACCCTTTGTTTCTCCTGGCACTCTGGATGTTTGAACATTGATTTACTTGTTCCTGGCTAGGAGACAAATGCATCTTTTGATTATGGTGACTCAGAGTTCATTAAGAGGGTGAGGAACTGCCAGGCCATATCCTGGACCGAAACTAAGATATCATGAGGACTCTGTGTCCCGGGCTTGTTGTGACGTCTGTCTGCTGCCATCAGTTTTCTTGCACTGCTAAATTAGTCTTGTAATACTGATCTGTCTCACAGATTTTAGTCAGCTGATTTAAATCTAATATCACTGACTTTTAACGAGGTGTTTTTTATTCTTCTGCACACCGGTAAATTCATACAATGAAATCCTTCTGGAGCACTGGCTCATGTCTTAGGATTCCCCCTCTGCTGATGATAAGAAAGTATGAATGGTCCCCATCATTTTTCTTTTCACGGATAGGAATGGTATTAAAATGCAATATAGAAAATTATAGACAAAGAAGGAATAATGAATGACAACTTTTGTCTGCTCTGAGATTTACTGTGTGGTTATAAACTCATCAATAATTACAGACAAATATTTTTCCCCATGTGCACACACATGCTCACTTCTGGGTTTTGCCTGGTGCCTGTCATGGAGAGTGGCTGTAAAATCCCAGGGAGAGAGAGACCCTGTGAGGAGTGAAATCAGATGTTTAATGCAGTACCCTGTGCTAAATAGGAAAAGCCTTGCAGAAGACAACACAGTACCTAGTAAAGATAAAACTCTCTCACAGAGGAAATGCCAGTGGAAGAAGACAGGGGGTTTTGTGCCAATGGTACTTGTCCTTTCATGAGACAGATGCTTCATTCATGTTCATATCAACACAAGGAAAAGCCCAACCTTTCTATTTTGTAAGGTTAAAAGCATGAATTTGGACAAAAAGAGCAGGGCAGATCTTTCCAGCTGCATCTCCAAACTACTTCTCTCTGGCAACCTGCTGAGTGCCTGAAAACCGCCACTGCTGATGCCTCTCTCCAGAAAGCACATTGCTGGTGCTCTGAGTGCCAGAGGGAGGGAACACAAAAGAAAACGGAGTTTTGCTGCTTCCTTCCCCAGGCAAAGTGGGCACCACCCTCCCCTCCCCTCCTCTCCCCTCCCCTCCCTGCTGTGACCTCCTGCCATGCACTGGGCACAGACCACAGGGCTCAACTCCCTGTGCTGCGAACAGCAGAGCTGCTCACTTGGCTCCCTGGCAGCCCCAGCCAGAGCCTGCCAGTGGGACTAACATTTTAGAAATCACTATTTGAGAGCACAGACAGGCAGGCTGGGAATCAAGATAGACAACACTAGACACAACTTGATTCCCCTAGGATATTCAGGGTACAAGGTGGATTCACAGAGGCTTTTTTTAGCTATGACCATCTTTCTATGCTGAAGGTTGTCTAGTTCTTTCTCCTTTCTTTTTTTTTTTTTTTTTTTTTTTTCCCTACCCTGCAGATAAACACAGGTTCAAAGACATTTACAAAACAGATCTGAAGTAGTGTAATGCTTATTATTATGGACAAGTACAGTCTTACATCTGGGAAGTATTTAGCCCAAAGGACTTGCATTTTCCCAATGCTCTTCCTGAAATTGAAACATATACAGCAATGCAAATGGTCTTCCACTGGTGTGAAAATTCTGACTCCATTTCAACTTAAAGTCTGAGATATGATGAAAGCACTTAGTGAACCTTGTTACTGGAATCTGTCATGCCTATCTTAAAGCATAGTGTTGAATTGCCTCAATAACCTTGGATTCCTTCTCTGGGTGGTGGGTCTTTGCTAGAAGAATCCTCTTGGTTTCTATTCCTAGGTTTTCCTTCACCCTTGTCACAGACTGAATGTCTAAGTGACTCTTCTTAGAGAAACCTAGGCCTTTTTGCATGTTTATTTTTAAATGGTGGACAGAGATTTGGGCCATTTTGAAGTGTTTGTCGTTTTCCTAATTTCTATGCTGCCAACACCTGTGTTTCTATATGATTTGAGTTTTTTGTGGCTGTGACCACACTTGTTTTCTCCTTTCCTATCAGAAAATGATAACTGAGCCTTTAAGAAGCCTGTGCTGAACAGTCACCCCAAATGCTCTCACTACGATGAGTTGTTTCCTGTTAGAAAGTGTTAGCAACTCCTGCAGTGGAGTTTCCTCTCTTTTTTTAAATTGAAATATTTGATGTTTTACTCCGCTACAAGTTATCATCATCTACAACACTACGTGTCTCACATGTACCAAGAAAGTGATGCAGGTTCCTCTTATATAAAGAAAATATTTCTGAAGTGAAGGGATGATTTCCTGACATAGAGGAAGTATTCTCCAGTTACAATTTCACTTAAAATAGTAAAAAAAGAGTAAAAAATAGTAAAAAAGGAGCATCTTTTATAACTTTTTGCTAACTAAAGCATCGGCAGAACATCTTCATTAGTTAAACCAGCCTGGCTTTTTTTTCATGGGAAGGCAATTTGGGGTACAGTGTGAGTCATGTACCTTATCTCATATATAGATGTTGGTATCCACTACACCCAAATTGTCTTGGTCTAGGGAAAAAACATTGCACTAAAAGGACTTAACAGAAGACGGCCCTGGCTCTTAATGCATCCTGTGCCCCAGAGCACAGGCAGGCCTGGGAGGGGGGAAAAGGAGCTGACAGGTCCCTCAGCAGCCCCTGGAGCTGTGCTGGGGCAGCACAGTTGCCCTTCACCCCTTTGGAAAAGAAACAGTGGCAGGGAATGGGTGCAAATATCCTGTGTGTTAAATGGTGATGGTTAGAGTCAAAAGTACATTTCCTTCATTAGCCCACATCTTTTCTTTCTTAAACAAGTACAAATGTCACTGTCATTCATCTTTTAAACAAAAACCAGGTAATTCCTCGGAAATGGAAACATTTGTGTGAGATATGTGTATTCATGAACACATAGGAAGTTTCTGTAAGCCTGGAGAAGGCATTGCCATTTCATGTCAATTTTATGTAGGTTTTATATCTGTTTAACTCTCCTGCTTTCCCCAAATGATTGTTACCTTAGCAACTGCCAAGTTGCATACACAGGCTTGCTCTGAGAAGCAGAGCTTAAAGTGAAGCATCTGTGCTTAAGGAGCCACCAGGAACACAGTGTTTATTGTGGGGCTTTTAACTCTCATATGTACTCACATACATAGATGGTGCATTCTTTCATTTCAAGTTTTCCAAAACTTGAAATTAAAAACTAACAAACAAACAAAAAAAACCCCAAAACCCAAAAAACACCCAAACAAAACAAAACCAAAAACCCAACCAAACAAAAAAACTCCAAAACAACCAAAACCACCTCCCAAACCTCTTAGCAGCTGGTCAGCCATAGCATCAATTTTGTCCTCTCCTCTTCTTTCAGCTCCCTAACTCTTTTCAAAAACTAATATTTCATTCATAATAAGGGTGATCAAACCTGTAAGGTCAGTGATGTGTTTGGACTGGGGTAGGAGTGAGCTGAATTAGGTAAAACAGGAGGCAAGGCTTCGTGCGCCAGATGATTCATATTCACTTCTTGCATCCACCCAATACACATTTTGATCCACATACAGACTATGACATTTAGCATGGAGCAACAAGCTGGGATAAATTCAAATTAATTTTGAAATTTTTACCAACCACTTAAATCCAGTTATTATTTTGTAGGGTTTGAAAAATGTAAGTTAAAAAACCATCTTTTGTTGTCTTATCCTCTGTACTGTTTAGTTTGAATGTGCAGGAACTTCAGCCTTTTATGCAGCAAATGTTACAGGTGCATTTTACATCTGTCATGTGGGGTTAGCCTTCCCCTTCCCCCACAAGGTACCCATTAGGCAATCCTCCCTCTAAAGAAATACATGTCAGCTAGTACTGTCACAGGAGCAAGTCTCAGTTTGATCCAAGCAGCTTGTCAGAGAGGCCAGGATTTTATGCTCATTTTCCAGCTGATTTCCTAAGATGTAGTCAGACAAGTGATTTATCCAAGGTTGTACATCACGTCATTGGCTAAGCCAAGACAGTAAGATCCTGGGATGTTCCCCTTCCACATGCTTTTGTTTTCTTTACTTCTGCCACAACACTCCATTACTTGAAGTCCCAATAGAGTAATCTTAAAATTGAATATTGTTAATATCAATGAAGTTTTTTCTGCCCAGTGACATCAGAGTTGGTTTTTTTATTTGGTTGTTGTTTTACAGCAATTGTCTTCCTAGATTTGCTTTTAGCTCAATACTTGATTGGAAAAATCAATTCCTTCAATTTAAATATCCTACTGAATACACAATTTGGAAGATATTTCTTGCCTCATTTTATTCTGAATCCACTAGGGGATTCACTTCTGTGGGACATTTTACTGGTAATATAAAGCATGAGCCACTAAGAAGAAATAGACATCACAAAATTACACCAAGTGTAATAAGTTTAATTTGAAATCTATTTCAAATTGGTTTTCCTATACAATAACTGAAGATCAATTCAAGTCAGTTTTCTGGAGGAGTCACATAGCCACAGCATTGGTACTCTCAGAGGTTTGGGACTGTTGAGGTTTTTTTGTACAGAGTTACATGGGTAAATAAAGAAGCAGACAAGGCTAAGCCTTTTAATTTTGTACAAGACTTTTAATTTTGTACGTGCTTGAGTCACGGTCATCCAATTCTATGTTAGCCAAGGGAGGGAAGAAAAACATGAAGGGAAAGGAAGAAAAGGAAGAGTGAGATTAAAATTCACAGCTTCACTCCCTTATTGCTTTCTCTTACAGATTGCCCCATCATAGGCAAAAAGTCAAAATCAGCACTTTAATGAAGTGCATTAGGAATAATTTCTTTCCCTTTCCTGCAGGTGAGACAGAACTGAGACCTCTATTTATCACAGCACCTCAGCATTCCAACCTGGTGTTCAACCAGAGTTTTATTTTACTGAAACATAGTTTTAAAGTTAAGACATTTATTTTATATCCTGTTCTCTTTCAGTCTACTAGCTCTGGTCTTTTGCAAATATTTGTATCAAAATCTTTTCTGTGGTTGAACATTCTAATCATGTTTCTTGGCCCTGTGTGCTTTTTTTCTGAGCAGGCTGTAAAGGAGTGTAGGACCTCAGAGCTCAACATTGAAATGGACTAGGTTGGAATACAGTCATTCTCTTGAAAAAGATTTTTAACAAAAGAAGTAAAGAAAAATAGATTTAAGTCTGATACCACTGATGGTTTGCATTGCAGGGTACTGCAATTCTTTCAGCCTGTCATGGGTCTGTTTGGGGTGTCATGGTGTGAAGTACCTGTGCAAAGATGGCACAGAACTAAAGCCAGAGGACAATAAAACAGCAAAGAATTGTGTATTTCCATTAAATGTGAGGAAATAAGTAAAAAAAAGCCTAACTTGACAGTCTGCAACCAAAAATACTATCAGACAGAGAGCAGAGAGCAATAAACTGCAGCTGGAGTTGGTGCAAAACAAGATACCTAGCCATGTTGTTTCAAGGAAAAATATAAGTGGAGAATGATAGAGGTTTTCCAGTTACAAAAAACACGGCAGCATAAACCATTCTTTGGGAATTTTCTTTTGTTTCTGATCTCTCTTCCCAATTCCTGAAAACACCATTAGCATACTAAATACATGAATCAACAATGTATATTCTTTTTCTGTCTTCATCAATGGTCGCTAAAATGTGACTTATCAAGTATGAGGTCAAAGGTGAAAGCTCTATCTTAATATTAAAAAAAAAAAAAATCCCCAGGTAACTGAGTTAGTTTTCTTGGGTGGATAACAGCAGAAGCTTGGGTACTGTACTGATGTAATGACGAATCTCAGTAATGAACTAATTAGCCTGCCTAAGCACACTGTGTTGTTCCTCAGTGCTGTATGTGATAAAGACATTTGACAATAAAATTATTGTCATGGGACAGCAGAGCACCAATCCTCTGTCGCTTGCCAAGCTCCAGTTTAGCAGTAGTTTGCCTCACCTAGATTTTCTTTTTATTCTGCCACACATAAACAACGTTAGGTTGTATTTTCTGCCTGCAGTTTTTCATTGCTTTTTGAAAGTCAAGAAAATATAACAGTTATCAGGAAGGACAATAAGCTAGGAAGTATTCAAAAAATTCTGAAGAAAATACTGTTTGGCATTCACATTCTTCACAGGTATTATAACATTTTCCAGACTTAGAGCTGTGTAAGGGTTAACATTTGCCTAACTTTTAAAAATACTTAAATAAAGGCTATGCTGAAGAATATTATTTTTTATTGTTATTAATGTAAATAATGGATGAACTAACCACTGTGACATTAGCTCCATGTTAGCAAAACTTGAATACATATGAGTGGAATATATATTTACTTAAAGTACATTTAAATAGTAGCTGATAGCTTATGAAATGAAAGGTGCTAGTCATAAATTAATAATCTCAGCACTGAAAAACTTCTTTTAGCATGCTTTGCTTCTGGAGGGGGTACACAGAAGCCAAATGGTCCAATTCATAAAAAAGGGACTGCATTAGATTGAATCCAGAAAAGCTCAGTTGCCATCTCTTCATTGGTGCTTCACTTCTAAATCTATTGAACACAAAGGCACAAAGGCAGCAGCTGTCATTTGGGATAGCTCTCCATGGAAATGGACTTGAAAGTCTCTATGGATCTCAAGCATCCATTTCAATTCTTTCTTCTTCCTGAAGAAAGGAAGTAGATCTTCTGAAGAGCTATAGGTGATTTTCCTATGTCATGTCTTTGGGGTCATTACAATTTATGTGGAAGAAGAGAGATGAAAGTAGAACAAGATTTTAGCCCAAGCCCACAGCAAAGTTCAATTCAGATCCAGTTGTCATAAATGAAGCCTTTTTTTGAGGCTGGGGTAAACCACACATTCCTTTGTGCCAAATCATTGAGGATTTGAGTTGTAAAAGATCTACCTTCAACCCAACTTCACTCCCATTGCCCCCCCAGCCTTCCCCATTTTTGTGCTGTGGGCCACCAGTGCCCAAGGGTATAGATTAACAGCTATCTGCCATTTAACAGAGTTGGTGCTACTTTTGAACTGCAATCATTTGTGCAGCCAAAACACATCAAAACAATCATCCCAAATAGTGAAAAGGCAGAGGGAAAACTCAACTCTGTATTTCTGAAGTGTCATAAGAGCTGCAGGGTAATAAAGAGGCTTTGGAGAGCAAAGCATCTTTAAATTCATTGGTCCCTTTTCAGTCAAAGGCACAAAGGCTGAGCAGCAGCCGCACTATCTCAGACAGGAGAAATCTGCCAATCAATCATTCAATAATACTGAGTTCAGCACTAGCAGAACATTTTGTCAGATCAGTGCTAAAGCAAGTGGGGATTAAAAAAGTTAAAAGTAATATTGGGCTTGAGGGCTTTTTCCAGAGCCCAGTCTTTCAAGAGAAAGACAGGCATAAGCTGACTTCAGGATAGTGATGATGTCATATCTCATGTCAGACATGACATTTGTATCTGATCTTTTTTATACTGTGCTTTTAAAAGGTTGAGTTTTTTCACTTTCTGGTACCATACTGAAAGAGAAAAATCCAAGCACTATATAAGTAAAGAAGGGGAAAAGTAAGGAGTAGGGTGTGATTCAAAGCAAAGAGGGCTATCCTGTCAACATGGGGTTCATTAACTGAGTCAGATGATGCAAATAACCTTTGGTGGTTTTCTCTTCCTTCCTAAAGCCTTGACTAAAGAAAAGTAAAGACAACTCAATTGATCTTCCCAGCCTTTTCCCGAGTTTGAGGTATAAAGTCACAGAACAGCATGAAACCCAAGTCACTGGAAGCAGTGACACTTCCCCACAAAATGGGGCCAAATGATCCAATAAGTTCTGCCTCTTCAGAGAGAGTTCCTGTGGTTCCCAAATCCCTCCCTCTGCTCTTCAACATCTTCCATGGGCAGATGGGAGACGGAATAAACAGCTCCTGAAAACAGAGCTAGAGCAGTACAACAGTGTAATGGAGATGATGCTGGCAATCCCAAGAGTTTTTTTCAGAAACTCTGAAGTTTCTTCTTTGCCAGAAGTTGGAACAATGGGTTTCAAAAGGAAAGGGGGACAGAGAAAGGAACGGCAATTATCCCCACCCACAACTGCAGCAGGGATGGAAACAGGCAGAAACTAACACCTTATTATAGCCTAAGCTGCTATTGTGTGCCAATACTGACAAGAACATAACTTGTGAGGCTAAAACAAAGCTATGTAAAATGAGGGAAATCCATATGATGAGCTCCATGGGGAGGTCAGAAAATCCAGAAGAAATTCATACTATGCAAATGGCTGGAAAAACTTGAGGCAGTTGGGGAGATGAGGATTACTGCTGCTGCTTTACTTAGAAATCCCCTTGTCTGCACCACATTTTAACAAAGAAAAGTGAACAAGATCTCTTTTTAGCCAAGGGTTTCTTTTGTACATACACATCCATACATTGCAATTTTCTAAACATTTCAGTTTTTGCTCCCCTTTCTAAATCTTCCAAGTTACAGTGTGGTTATGATATGACAGGCAAGGTATGATTATTGTATTTTTCCTCTATTGCCTCCTCTCAAAAACCCTATGAAATGAATCATTACATAGATAAGCCATCTACATGCTTGATAATTTCACTCTATAAATGGAAAAATGAAAATAAAGCAGGGGAAATTGTGATTCATGGAATGTCTATGTTCTGCTGATCTTATTGCTTGAGCAGTTCTTCTCTCAGTTCAAGGGAAAAATCACTTCTCATTCCTTTTCTTCAAGTATGCAGCTATTTTACTGCAGGAATGAGACATCACTTGGAAGCTGACAATTTATCCAGCTTCCAAATCTAGTCTTGTGTACTGCTGTTAGTGTCTGAGAAATTCTCAAGAACTACACCATTTCTTTTCAAATTATTTAAGATTCTTTTTTCCCTTATCTGCTTCTATTTAATCATCAGGGTTGGTGGAGAAGAGGAGAAGATGATGTGCTGGAGGGAGGGGGTTGGATTGGGTTGCCTGAAGAAGAATGGTTGAAATGTAGTAATGATGGACCCAACCTCAAATTCTTTGTCTTTGAAAATGTTTTTCATGGTATGTTTTCAGCCAGGTATATCCAAGAATTACTACTATGCTAAGAAACACTGCAGGAAATATCTTTTTTACAAAAACTATATTGATATTTATATTCTACCTTACAATGAAAACATCATTCAAAATTCATATTCTTTCCCATTAATTATTTTTTTGTTCTGGTAATTATTCATTTATGAAGCCATACTTATAATCAGTACTTGTATCTCTCTGAATTATGCCTCATTTATGTCCAAGCATTTTTAAATTAAGACATCTGAAGCAAGAAATCGCCTACACCAAGCCTCTGTGGCAGGTGAGAATATGAGGCCAGGCCTTTGCCCACTTGCAAGTTTACATTCGTTGTCAAGGGCAAGATCCCACCCAGGTCAATGTGTGACCATTTGGCACTGAAGGGCTCAGTTTTTTTCCCATGAGAACTTCCTCTAAATACCATCCAAACAAGAAGACATTTAGTGATAAAGTGAAGTTATGAGAGTCCTTGGGGGAATCCTTTTGTCCTATGAGCCTGAGAACTATCATTTTTGTCTCATTCTTAAGTAGAATGGGAAACCTTATTTCCTAGGAGCTGCTGGAAGTGTGGAGTAATGCTGTGGATTTTTGTGTGGAGTTATTCTTACATCAATCACAGTTTCTCTGAGAAAAGGCAACTTTTTTCCTGTCAAAAAGTTCTGCCTAGGAAAGGCACTGTTCCCTCCTTAGATATGCTCAGCCTTTTGTAAAGTTGAGTAAACAGCTCATGGCTCATAAAACTGAACAAAACTACTTTAGCATTTGCAACACAATGAGGATAGATCAGTGGGTGATGGAAAGTCACCACTATCTTTTCTTGTACTCTAAGATAGAATCTGCCTTACATTTATTTTCTGCCTTTTCACCTGTTTAAATCTGCACATCTCTAAACAGTGCTTATTCAGGAGTTTCATAAAGCTACATTTATTAAATTTAGGGAAACAGTTCCCCAAGCATTTCTATAAACAGGTAGGATGCTGATAGATACCTGGAGTACCTGACAATTTATGGATGTTTAAGAGAACTCAATTACATCATACAGGGCAAAATGAACAGTACTCATAACCAAAATATTTATCATGAGAGCGCTGAAATACTTTCCTGGTCTAGCAGATAATGGTGGGTGTTGTAATGAGAAAGCATGACTGGTTCTGAACATTTCAAAGTGGCAGACCAAGCAACTGCAGTATTTCTTATTTTGGAGGATGATAAACAGAGCTGTGTTATGAACCCTTCTCCTTCTGATGGAAAAGAATTTGTTTCTACTAAGGCTGCTGCCTCCATCACCTCAGTAGGAAAAAAATAAAAAGAAATGGTCTCAGTTAATCCTGAAGTCTTTCAAGATGAAAGTCAGCAAGATAAATGAGCTCAGAAAAAAACACCATAATATATGGGCTTACTTTTTTCCATACTCCGAAATGGAAATTAATCCCTGCCCTGAGTATTGGGAGATGATGATGTAAAGGGTGAAAAAGGTTAGAAATGTGGAATTTTTGAAAATTTTGTTTATATCTGAATTACTCAGCCGCTTTCATAATAGGAGAGTTGTGGAAGAGTTACTGCGAGTCTTTGTCCAGAACATGTTTTTTCTCAGATACATGTATTTTCCTGAAGAACAAATTCTGAACAAATTCAGCAAAAAAATTCTGAAATGCATGGAGGCCCTCCCCATGATGCCTCTTGTTTGCTTTTTCTGCTAGGCCTTATAGTTCTCTTATAAGTATCACCTCTGGGAGTAGATCAGGTGGTTTTAAAAAAAAAATTACCATGAGGAAAAGATTACCATGAATAAGAGGAGCAAAAGGCTGCTGTGATACACAGCCCAGAACCCAAGGTGGAGGTCACTTTGCCATTGAACTGTGAGGAAAAAATAGGAAAGTTAAAAAGAGAAAGCTAAGACCTGGAAAATACCAGAGGATATTTAGGAAATTGTACTAATTTGTATAAAAAAAAGAAGTGTGAAGAAACAATTGTCTGTTATTGAGTTTAAAAACCTCACTCCTTTGCCTGCCTTGTAAGGTAGATAAATTGTGTGTGATTTTGGCTGGAAAGAAAAAAAAAAAAAAAAAAAGCGAGGGAGCATAGATGTGGG